>JARACY010000497.1:0-91124 GCA_029255725.1 Scrobipalpa atriplicella | reverse complement strand
AATGAAGAATGAAAATAGAACTGGTGCGAGATGTGATCCCTGTGGGACCACATTGTTTGTAGGTAAGAATCAGCCGATCCCATATATATAGAGACATTTAAATTTATGGTTTATTATAGTGAGTAGGTAAGTCAAATTGCTTCTTTCCAACTTTTTTTTCTTGTTTAATAAGGCTCAAAGTTGTATGAATTAAAATTAACTTTTTTCATAATGATTTTTAGAGTAATTTAGAAAGACATTGCATGAAATCGTGCACATAATATCACAAAGTGACATAGTCAATTTTATTAATGTCAAACACAAATACACGGCAACATTAAATGTTTGTTAAATTGTCGAAAACAGATAGGTGCACGAACAGATGTATTCATTAAAAACACCATATTTTTTATTGTTGATTTTTATTATAGAAATTAATAACAAATTATTAATTACACACAGAGTAAATAAAATTCGCCACAAAGTACTCCAGATGTAACAATCAGAGCAAAGGTGAGAGGGTAACAAACCCGTCTCTGTGCTATAATTTAACCGAAACGCGATAATTTGGTGGGTCTCGGTCTCGTCTCGCCATTTCACCGCAGACACCCGGCCTAGGTTCCAGTTACTGTCGTGTGAACAAAGCTAGTCAAGTATAACCTGGCTATTCATTGTGGTTGCCCAGTCTCAGTACCTCGGTTGACTAAACTACTTGCCTGAATTAGAAAATAGATAGGTTGACTCTTATTCTGTAGGTAAATATTTGAAAACTCCAGAGAGATTTGGGATTGTATGTTATTTTGCAAGGATTCGTTTGAAAACCTACCAACTTATATGAGACTTTACAAAAAATATCCTATGTACATAGATCTTACAGTAATTTAATATGTTCATAGAATCTGCCGTCTTTTATTAGATCCACCTACGCATACCTCGATGGATAATACAATTTTGTTTGAAAAAGACACATAAAACAGGAGACAAAAGAAATTTCATACGGTGCTCAAAAATATCATCATTATAACAACGTTCTTACTTTCTACTTAGAATCTAGACCTACGCAAACCTCAGTTACCTAGCAGAGCGGAAACCAGAGGTTGCGTACCGCAATCAAGTCGAGTGTTATTGTTCGTTCTCCTAGAACGGTGGGACCGGCCCGCTCTCACATTGTTGGCATTGTTTGAATAATAGGTTACCTACACGCCTTGCGGTGTCTTTGCTGTTCACGTTACAGTGTATTTTGGTTTAAGTGTTGGTTTTACACTGTTGAAGTTCAACTCCTTCCTATTGCGTGGATTTTTGTCGAACGACCCAACAAATTGTGTCAGAGTTCTTATAACCGCCTATTTTGCGTAGCTATGTTAGATAGGTCGATAGAGCTGGCAAATTGAAGTAGTCTTGGTCAGTGCTACCTTCATAAATGTAGGTAGATGATGTTATGCATACCACTGTCAACTTTCAGTAGAAAGTGGTAAGTTTCATTTAGGGTAAATTTAACTTGAATTAAAAATAGTCATTTAATTTTAAAGTCGATTTTTAAGATTCGTGACATTAGCGTAGAAGATGAAGTAAATTGCTCAAAGAGAAAATACGAAATCCATTACCTTATTTTCTTTGCCTTCCTACCCTTTGATTTGTCTTCATTATGGATCACTCAGTTACTCGGAAACAGTAACTTGAGAAACATTAATAAATAAATACTCACTCAACTCTTGACTAGAGACGTCCATTGACTAAATTTACTTAACATCTTAAACAAGTAGCCTAATAAATGACTTATTAGGTACTGAAATGATTGAGATTGCTAAAACAATCATGAAAGATAGATGTCATGACGAGGATGTCATAATAATTTGAAATAATCTCAGATATTATTAAAAATAATGATTTGAAATTATTTAAAATTATCTCTCCTGCCACATGCACGCAGGCAGGATGATCTATACAACGCCAACCAGAAGGCTACTGATGTGGCCTCTTTTTGGGCGCAGATACTTTGATTGCTATAACTCGATAAGAAGAATAAGAATTATTTCAAATTAGATGTCATGACGAGGATGTCATATTAATTTGAAATTATTGTTCTTAATAATAACACGTAGGTACGGCTACATAAGATAAGATAATAATAAGATATTTAAAATTATTATGACATCCTCGTTATGATATCCATTTATGTAAAATTTTTGTAGCGCTGCTGCTCATTCCTCACAGACCTATTTTGAAAAACTTTCTAGGGTATAAAATATAAACCACAAAAATATTCTGTGAGCCGAATTTCTGTCGACCCCCATGTAAAATATAGGTTGATTCATAGTCACAACACTGCTCAGCATTCATAGCTGTCTTTTTATAAACGTGATTGACTGTTATACAAGAGCCATCACAAGAGTAGGTATTAAGCCGTCTAAAAACTAATAAATATTCTTAAAAAGGCTTTATACCTAAATATTTGTGCCAGATGTTACGACCTAAAGCCTGGGAGGTGGTGATGGCTGTTTTAATTTATGAATCTACAAGTTTCAAACAAACGTTTTTAATAGTTTAAAAACGCACCAGTGTGGATAGGCTACGAATACAACCGTTTGTCACAAAATGGTATAATTCAATTTCAGATTCACTGAAATATAAATCGCGTTTCGGCCGGTCCAAGGAACGGAATACATTACATTGATGAATCGTTCCAAATAATTCGATTATTTCGTTTTAGACGTTGATATTGTGTTTCTGTTACTGTGTAAGTAGTGTGTACATATTTGCTCTCTTTACTTCATATATTATAATTTCCATCACATTTCACATTTTAATCTTCTTCTTTTTTTCGAGTTAATTGGCAAAACTCAACAAGTGAGACTATAGTACTAGTAGGTTCTACTGTATAAAATAATAAAAAATGAATCCACAAAAAGATTATTTTTATTTACATAAAAAACAAAAATTAAAACGAAGGAATAAAGTAACTAGAAAAATATGATAATATCCAAGACGACAAACATAGAGTAAACTTACTTTGTACGGCGGCCTTATTACTAAGAAATTTAATTCCTTGAGCAGACAAGAATTTAACTGGTATGACAAAGAAGACTGCAATAAAATATGAGAGTTTTTGTGTTAGAATTTATTATATTAAAACTTAAGGTCATTTATTTGTCACCTAATATAATGACGTCACCTTATCCCAAAATTGTGGTGTGATCCACAACAAGTTCGTATTCTAGTGGTTATCACATCGAGCAACTCCGTCCGGAATCCGGCCGTGCAGGACGGTGCCGGGGCCGACCCCGTCCAATTTCCGGCCTAGCTGGCACAGCCAATGATTATTATACACAACTTGGCAGATCATAGTAATCAGCTGGAGACCAGATGCGGTCAACGGTGGCTGGGTAGACAAGAAGGTACGATTGCTCTGTTTTCAAAGTATTTTGTACCACTTGTTGAGAGTATGCTTTTTTTTATTTAACTTCCTGTCCGCCATCTTTACCTGCGTAATCTACTATATGTTTACTGTGTTACTTCAATTTGGAGCTTAAAATAAGTTCCCGATGATCTCATCTGATTTCTATACAAACTAAACTGTAATCTTCGTTTTATTCAGAAAAATCTTCATACTTGAATCTGCGAAGTGACTCTTGTCTCCAAAACTTGCAATTTTAGCAGTGTTTATTACACAACTTTGTAATCAAAGTTTGTAATATAAACAGAGCTGCAAATAAACTATTTGAGAAATTCCAGTCTTAATTATATTAATCTAAACTTGAATTATAAAGAGAAAAGATTTCTTTGTACGTTTGCTTAATAAATATTGGGAGTTCATCATGATTTTATCCCTTACAGGGTAGGCAGGAGGTTAACAGAAACTTACTTAACAGAAAAAATAAGTACATACTATCTAATTTTAATACGATTATATTTAATGTATTTTTCACTTGTAGAAAACTGCACTAATTATCTAAAGTAATTTCAGAAGTACCAAGGTTTCTTTCAGGAAAATATCATAATAAATGTTTACTGTTCAACTCGTTTTTGACCGCAAATAAAACTGCAAGACGAAAATCTAGTCCCAAATAAAAAAAAATCAGTCCTGTGTATCTGAACCAATCTACGCTGTTAGTTTGGACTTCATATTTTTTATCCTATTTCAAACTCCATGCTGGTACTTCCATGCTGGACTGGGAGTGATAGAAAAACATAGAATGTGCCAGCTGCATCTCCTCCCGTGCATGCCGTAAAAATCAGCTAAGGGAATCGAGGGTTTCAGTGTATTGCAATTTAGGCGATGGGCTGACAACCTGTCACTATAGCAATATGCATAATCACCTGTATAATAACCCTCAAAACTTGTCAGACGTGGCGGAATGACCTTTATTTAGGTCGTTTTTGCTCTGCCTACCCCAATAGGGAAAAAGGCGTGATTTTATGTATGTATGTATGTATGTATTTCAAACTCCAACAAAAATCTTGAGCTTGATTGTATTTTATAATCAAAATTTTGTTTTAAATGATTATTTATTTGGATTTGTTTCTCAATTTTGTCGCTTGGCAATTTGTCTTCATTCAAAAATTAATTAAAAAATAATTGCTTTCGGTTTGTTTGTTTTAAAAAGTCTTTTCAATGGTGTTCTTGCAAGCTAAAGAAATTCAAATTTTGAATAACTCAAAAAACAAATAATAACCTAATTCTTTCATCATCACAGCATTATAACTCTTATTTCACCATAGACAGGCTAGGTGTAGGTACATTATTCATAAGTAACAAGGGCTACCTAGAGTGTTTATAGACTGCTATAGTTACATAGTCCTATGTAAGCCTATTTATTGAAATAGCAACTTAGCAGAAATAGGACAGAATATCCGATGCTCTGTAATCAAGAGAACATTTCGCTAAATTAGAATAGTTGAGTCGAACTCTGGGTTGGCAATTTACTTACAGAAATCAACCATGTTAATAGAATTTGCTATAGATAACATCGATGGTATAAGTTAGTATTGGACTAGTTTGGGAGATCTTGATATATAATTTAAATGGAGGCCTTGCAGCCAAGTCGATGTTGAATTAGCGAAATTTGGGTACGTTCAATGATTTTACGGATTTTGTTTGATATTGAGAAGAGAATTTAAGTAAATAAGCGGTGAAAAAAGAGTTCTATACACAATATTAGAAGAGAAGAGGTTCTATGCAAATATATTAGAATTTCCATAATGTCAATGATTTTATTTTAATACAGGAAAATCAAATACAATTTGAATCATTGTTTGGATTTGAGAAGGTATTTTTTCCTAAAATGAAGCTTTTTTTCATTTGATTGATGGTTTGTTTGTATTGAAAGGCTATTTGTAGCTACTTAACTTATTTTAAAACCTCTAGTTAAAAATAAAATTTAAGAAAAGTGTACCTTCTTAATAGATACTTTCAATAAATTATTTTCATCATCGTAAAGTCAGGGAAAGTGTTCTAAAAATAAGTTCTTTGCGTGGGTTTCGCGGAATGCAGAGAAAATTATTTCCTGAGATTGTACTCAGTTTGTACACCATAAGTAAAACTGTCGATATAGCCTGATTATCTGACATCCGACTGATTTCCCTTTGTTCCAGGTTGTACGTGTATCCGCTTCACGTCGACTTACGGAAAAGAGCGTGGCACCTTCAGCAGTCCAGACTACCCTCGTGCCTACCCCGCAAGGATCGACTGCCTGCTGTATACCTTCCTCGCGGCGCCGCATGAGATCGTCGAGCTCGTCTTCACCGACTTTGACATTTATAAGGAGCATTCAGAGTGAGTTATTGTTACTATCTACAGCTAAGTATTTAAAATTTCTAGAAAATACAAGAGCCTTGACACACCCACAGAAAGATCCGCATGGAAAGTTTGGTGACTCAAATTGAATGTCTATTTTCTTATTTGGCGATAAAACAACATAAGTGTAAAATATCTTTTAGATCTTTTCGCAGGTGTGTTTAGGCACCAACGTATTTGTTAAAATAATTTAATTTAAAAACGTTACAAAATTATTATTATTAAATCAGACATTCAAAGCAAAGACAAAGTTATCACCACGTTAGTTGCAAATTTCGAAAATGTTATTTCTTCTTCCTTAGGCCAGCTAGCTGGCTGCAGAACTTGACGTAGTCGATCATCGCGTGACCACCTTTCTGGACGATAGGAGCATCGTCCAACGCGTAATCTGCCTCCTTCTCTGTAAACCGGTCTCCCCATGTCACGAGGTCATGACGGATCCTGTATAACAAAAACAAATCTTTATAAATAAAAATTGGCCAAGAGCGTGTCAAACACGCCCATATGTAGGGTTCCGTAGCCTTATAATAATATCGACTGTTGAAAGGAAAAAGGGGCTAAGCGACACCTCCGAGCAAAATGACTTTTTTACATATTCGGAATCAGCGAATTTTTCTGCGTCGTTTGAGCTGGGTTTCGCTTCGATCTGACGACTTTTATGTCGCTTAGTACCCCCCAAAATTTAGGGCTCGTTTCTGATTACAGGGGCCTAAGCGACATGACGTTTTTGCAAAAATTTAACTTGTGGCGCTTGAACCCCAAACCAAAACTCATTTTGGAATAATTTGTTTTTTAAGTCATTTATCTTTATTCGAACTTGAAAATCGATGGAGCTTGATGCCTTTTTACTTGCCCCGCCTTGACAATCGATGGCGTTTGTAACTTTTTTCTTTACCCCTTTGCTTCAATGTCGGTCGGTAAGTTCTATTTTCTCTGCCCAAATCATAAAGACAGTGGCGCTTAGTACCTTTTTACTTGCCCCGCTTTGACAAACGATGGCGCTTGGAACTTTTTTCTTTACTCTTTTTCTTAAACTATTGGCATTTAGTTCTTTTTTCTTTACCCCTTTGCTTCAATGTCGGTCGGTTAGTTCTATTTTCTTTGCCCAAATCATAAAGACAGCGGCGCTTAGTACCGTTATCTTTGCCCGATGTATAAAAACAATGGCTCTCAGTACTTTTATCTTTGCCCTTATTTTTAAAATGATGTCGTAAAGTGCTTTATTCTTTACCCAGTGTTAGTCAAGGGTTGTGCTTAACTTCTTTTTTCTCGTATTCTGTTTGAATTTGGGACCGTTTAGTTCTTTTTTACTCAGAATTTTTTGCCTAAAAATCGTAATTTAGTCCCTTTTACAACAGTTTATGGAAAAAGAAACATATTGCTTAGATCTTTTATAAAAAATGTAATTGACAAATAGTTATGCTGCTAAAATTTATCACTTCTATTTATCATTTTTAATACGTCTATTCATGAAGTTAATTAATCGAATAAAATATTAGAATTATTTCAATCTTATCTATCTAATCTATCTATACAGGTTGAATATATAATTTTCTACCTAGCAAATACCGTCCCTACCGTCCCTCGCAGTTTTGTTACTTTTGTCGATCTGCGTGATATTTCCATACTGAACTGGGAGCGACAAAAAAACATAGAATGTGCTGCATCTCCTCCAAGGCATGCTCAGCTAAGGGATTCAGGGGTTTCAGTGTATTGTAATTTAGACGATGGGCTGACAACCTGTCACTACAGCAATATACAGATATGTCTGAATTAATCCTCAAAACTTGTCAGACGTAGCGGAACGACCTTTTTTAGGTCGTTGATGCTCTGCCTACTCCATTAGGGATAAAGGTGTGATTTATGTATGTATGTCGATCTTCATCTGGTGACTCTCCTTCCCTTGAGTATCTCTCGCCCTTCATATGCATCATGTTCCTACCGCCCCTTACGTCACTCGTGTCTCTCAAGAAATCATTCCCCCTATTCCTCTCGTCCCTCTTGACAATCACATCTATATTTTACCTCTCATCCTTCACGTATCTCATTATTCGCATCTACCTGGTCCATCTCATCTCTCTGGTCCCTCGGGCGCTTTTTGCTTTACGAGATCCATTCCGGTCCCTTCTTACCTAGTGTGTATATTTGTCACTCAATTCCTTTCAACCATCTATTTCCATGATTTTCATCCCTTCTGTCTCCTGTTTTGTCTTGTCATGATTGAAACAAATCCCCCGGTTCTCTTTCCTTCCTGTTTGTATTGTTACCCTCAAGAATCTCTCCCATCCAAACCATCCTCGTCCACGAGTCCCATCCTACTCATGTGTCTCATCCTATGCGTAAGGCCTCCGGTTTACAGACTATCCTATCCTACTTGTCCTTCTTGCCGCTCCAGTCAGCCCCGTTCCACTGTTCAATTCCAACATGATCTTGTGGTTTTACTCCGCCAGACTTATACTTTAACCGAATCGCTCTGTGTAAAAACCAGTAATTTGGAACAAAGGCTAAGATGAATGATGATGATTACATTTAATATTCATTGGAACACAACTTCATCCCCCTTTTAACCACTATTAGAGTGGAATTATCGAATTTTATGATAAACTTATTCTTTATTTTTCAATCATCAGATAATGGCCTCAATTCACGCCGTCCAGTTACTAATTCTAATTCTTAGTAGCGCTGTCACTTTCTTAACTTTGACATAAGAACAGGATAGCAAACAAATACGTGACTTTGACATTTCTTATCCTGACATAAGACCGCTTAAATTAAGTAAAATTAGTGAGCACGCTCTATGGTCATTCCTTATTTAAAGCGCCGTACGTCAAATTAAGAATGTAAAAGTCACGTGTCTGTTTGCTATCCTGTTCTTATGTCAAATTTAAGAAAGTGACAGCGCTACTAAGAATTAGAATTAGTAATAGTGCGTCCTGAATTAACACCAATATTTCAATTTCAATTATCGCGTCGATGGAATACATGACAGAATTTTACATTTTAGAACTTGTATTTTTGTTTGATTGGTAACCATAAGATGCTGCTTGCATTGCATTCAGCGATAAGGGCACGGGCAATATGAAATTGAACTGGGACGCAAACACAGTTTAACATCGGGGTTCTTTGAGAATCCTCACCGGAATATGTTCCCTTTGCTTTTTCCAAACCTATGTCCAAACCGAAGTCTATTAAAGACTTCCAGGCCAGCCAGGGTAGTTCATGGCCAGTGATGTTTCTCTCGCCAAAGGCTAAATCTGGCTTGTAAAGGTTTGGTGGTAAGTGGTGTGACACACTTAAAGAAGTAGCGGCGTTCTTCTCAGCAAGTCGACTCAGACGTTTATATTGACGTTTTTTTTAATTTCTTCAACCTTTGCGGCACAAGATAGTAGCCGTGCTTGGGATATCGTTGTGGTCCTCGTTAGCCATTTCGATGGAAGTAGCCACAGCCCTGTAGACCTCCGGAGGTACTATTCCAGCCATAGCATTGTTACTAGGGTCGATATTAATAAAACAGTGATAATTTCGATGGAAGTAGCCACAGCCCTGTAGACCTCCGGAGGTACTATTCCAGCCATAGCATTGTTACTAGGGTCGATATTAATAAAACAGTGATAATCTGACAAGCTACATCCACTGGCTCTATATAGGCCCTGTATTGCAAGGGCAGCATATTCGTCTTATGAGAAGGCGAGCGCATACCCTGTCGGCCGCAGAACATGTGACCTAATGAGGTGACGCAATAGACTGTTCCGGGTGTGTATTTTATTCTTCATTTTTTCACAGATATTCTTATAAGTCAGAAAAACACACAAAATACAACCGTGCAAAATAGGTACTCCATATCACATAATTTTGAGCTTACATTTTGCTTCATTATTGCGCAGGTGGAATGCGCAAGACTCCGTTTTACTCTAGTTTGGCTTTAACGAGTTTGCCTCATAGTAGCTAATCATCTCGTAAAGAGCTGCAGTATGGTTAACCTTGACTTCCTCAAACATCTTGGGAACTATTGGGAGGTCAACGCTAGATCGTTTGCGTATAAAAATCAGGACGTAATTTATGTTTGATGGTTAGCCTTTGATACAAATATTAAAAAGGCGCTCCTTTTTGCATGCCTGACCTGTCCTACGAAAGAGTGTTTCTTTGTGACCTCCAACGACTGACGACTGTTGCCAAAGAGAAGATGTACCTGGAACTGCCAATTGTGGAGGAGTTCTTAGAGGACAATGACGATTTTACGATCACCGCTCATAGTGGCCACCTCCCTAGGCAGTCGGTTAAGGTCACCGTATCGTAGGCTGGAGACCTAGAGCCTACAATTATTATTGGTTGATAAGTTAAGATCTTGTTGCCACGAAAATATCAAATAATAATAGTCATTTGATTCTTTTTCTGTACAGAAATACCTAATGGCTAGTTGGAAAGTTCTTTTTGTGTTGTTCCAATTAAAACTAACTTGTCGCATTGTACTTTTTACATTACTTTTAAAAACACTGGTATGTCATTTAGAACCCTTTACTTTGCTCACTTTGAACTATTTAAGTCGATTAGTTCCTTTTTCTTTGCTCAAAAAATAAAAATCATGTCGCTTAGTACTTTTTTCTCTGCTCAACATATTTTTAGCATGGCGCTTAGTCCATTGTTCTTTCCCCAAAAAATACAAACCATGTCGCTTAGTACTTTTGTCTCTGCGCAACATATTTTAAGCATGGCGCTTAGTCCCTTGTTCTTTGCCCAAAAAATACAAACCATGTCGTTTAGTACTTTTTTCTCTGCTCAACATATTTTAAGCATGGCGCATAGCCCCTTGTTCTGTGCCCAAAAAATACAAACCATTTCGCTGAGTACTTTTTTCTCTGCTCAACATATAAGGACCAAGTCATTAAGAACCTTTTTCTTTGCTCTGTTTCTTATTTCTTGTGTAAATAGGTTGTTGTTCCTTGCACAGAAATCAATGCCATTTGGCCTAAGCGACACCTAAATCCGAAATTAATACAATTATGTTAATACGATTAAGACTAAAATAAGCGCTGTAGAATTTTGAATCTAATTATCCAAACAAAATTGAATTTGAGCAATAAACTGATGATTTACGGTTTTTTTTCAAAAAATTAAAACTTTGAAACGCTCTGGTGTAAAGTTTTCAAAATGGCGCTTAGCCCCTTTTTCCTTTCAACAGTCGATATGTTAACTTATAACCAGTGATCAGGAAATCGGATGCAATAAAAAAAACGTCAAACAAATTATAATATTAATGTTTGACGTTTTGTTTTATTGCATACGATTTCCCGATCACTGCTTATACCAACATAATTATCTTCAAAATCTGATTTCAAGCTTATACAAAAGCTGTATAAGGATCATTTTACCTTTACAGATTAAAGTATTTTTGTTGGAACGGTTTTTTCTAAATATTTCGTAAATTATAAATGCTACACTTTTTGTTATAGTTTTCATTACAACTACAACTAAAGAGCTATATTCCATATTTTTTCATAATTTTTGCATTTATAGTTTTGAAGATATGACTGGATTAAATTTGTGACAAATACTGCAACTTTGAATGCAAATGTCTCGAGACAGAAATTTTTCAGAGACTTTTTTTTCAAAGAAAAAAAAATGCCGCCCTTTCACTTGTATGGAAGGGGATCCAAAAATAATATTTTTGAATTGTTTTTTACATTTCTAGATTTGCGTCATTATAATCTATCTTTTGACCAAATTTCATGTTAATAGGTGAACAACTGAAGTTTTCACAGGGGCGCGGCATACAGACGGACGGACAGACAGACAGATATGTCGAAATGATAAGGGCTAGTTGACTACGGAACCCTAAAAAAGCCTCAAATTGTCATTACGTCATTTTAAAATAGCTCTCTTTTCTTTGGTTCCGTATTTGTCAAAAATTCTTAAGCCTACCACACACATAGTGTGCAGCAGCCTTAAAGTTGAAGATCTTACTCAAAGAGACGCAGCTGCCATAAATACTGTAAAATACGGGACAAAATTAAACACGGTTAAAATATCTTGAAATGACAATAGTACATTACGATACAAGTGCGGTGCGTTGATAGTTACAGCCGAGGCGATATTGCTAGCCCGAGCCGTAGGCGAGGGCTACAAGAAAGCAGAGGCTGTAATTATCAAACCGCACGTATGTCGTACGACGTTTTATAACATATTTGCGAGGAAATAGCTAAAAAATTAAAACAATACAGCGAAAAGAAAAAAAGCGAGGAATAATTTTTACTCGTTCACAAATTAGCAATGCGCGCGCATCCACAGGGGTACGTTCAGTCGACCCAGTTCGATATTTATACCGATCGAATCTTATACTAGTGGGACGCACTGAACGTGCACCTTAGCTGCTGTCAGATAAAACCTCACTTCCGGTGCGCCTCTGAACGGGCCGAATAAAAATTAACCTAGTAAGTAAATTTCGTCTGCCAGGTGTCTCTGAACGGGCAATATAATTTTTAACCAAGTTAAATTTCGATCGATCGAGCGTTTCTGAACGTACCCCAGATTACCTAGTATATATCGCGCAGCGCTTTTTTTTTAAGGCAAAGCACAAAAAACCAGCCAGAATTACTAATAAACTAAATTAATATTTTTTAAATTTTGTTACAGATAAATGGTTGTAATTTATTGTAAAAATTAATTAAATCAAAGAATTAAATGTTTATTTTATTATACTTTATCTCCCAAAGTTAATTTTATTCATAAAATGTTGACCACTTTTCTGCCATAAAAACTCTTTGCTAAGATTTAAAAAAGTACCGTTCGATAAACCGTGCGTTTTACCTAATTAAAAAAAAAAACTCGTGTGTTTTACAGCACTCGTGCATTTTACATTACGATTACGCTCAAGTACGTAATAAGATACAATACAATATTGAAATTGGTGTAGTAAGAGACCCTTTACGAGCAAATGTGTTATAAAAATATATGACATGTCATGTCATTTTGATTAAATTTATGTAGCACAGCGGCATTTACCGTGCGATATACTTAGTCGTACCTACTAATTAAAATTAAATTTGCTATTCCACAACTAATTGCAGATTAATGTAGGTAGTTAATAGATCTGCTAATGGATGTCGTACCATTATGCATAAGTTGGATTACTGTTAAATTAATTATTCTTTTATTTTAATACAAGGTTTAAATTTGTAATTGTAACTATGGAGGTACATATAAACATAAAATCACGCATTTATCCCTAATGGGGAAGGCAGACCGAAAACGACCCAAAGGTCGTTTCGCCACGTCTGACAAGTGTTGAGGGTTATTTCAGATGGTCATGTGTATTGCTATAATCCCTTAGCTGTTTTTTACAGCATGCCCGGGAGGAGATGCAGCTGGCACATTCTATGTTTTTCTATCACTCCCAGTCCAGCGTGGAAGATCCTGGAGGTTCCTGTTAAAAAAGTATTTCTCTTCTTCGATATCATTATTCGTAGGTGGTAATAATAATAACAATATTGATAAAGATTTTTTCAAAACCTACCTAGTTCAGGATTTATTAAATTGAAAACTGCTTGTTTATATAGTTGTACTGGTTGTAAACACTAATAAAATGCACGTCAATCTCTACATGACTAGAATGTTATGAAAACGTATTCCATTTCCCCCAAATTCCTACGTGAATAAGATTACGTCTATTTTATTACATTACATCTTTTTTATTTTAATAATTTTGATTTGACAGCAAAAGTGACGCATTAGAATTACGAGGATTACACTGTAAAATATATTGGATCGTATGTCAAGAATGTGAATATTTGTTTACAATTTATGATAAACATTATTCATAGGCATATTCAATTTGTATAGAATTATCTTACATACATACATACATAAAATCACGCCTTTATCCCTAATGGGGTAGAGCAAAAACGACCTAAAAAATGGTTGACAAGTTTTGAGGTTTATTACAGATGATTATGATGTATATTGCTATAGTGACAGGTTGTCAGCCCATCGCCTAAAATTGCAATACACTAAAACCCTCGAATCCCTTAGCTGGTTTTTACAGCTTGCCCGGGAGGAGATGCAGCTGGCTCATTCTATGTTTTTCTATCACTCCCAGTCCAGCATGGAAGAAAAAAATGTATATTAATCTATTAGATCCATTTGTGCATAAAAGACGCCAATAATTTAATTTTCCGTCATGTGAACCTTTATAGGTATTCAGAATTTATATTCTGAATGTTTATAAAACATTGTCTAATTTCAGGCAGATTTATATTTAAAATTCGAAACATAAACGCAAGGTTACGACCCGCTTAAGTTAAATTTATTTACCCATTGCAATCAGTCATTGCAAACAATTTTCCAACTGTGATTTCTTTGTAAAAGCCAACCCACGTATCGCACATTCCACCTTACGCCACCTATGAATAAAGACGTGTTTTGCATAGCAAACGAGATGACTAAATCATAGTAGGCAGGCTACCCCACAAATACATCATGCGAATACCAGAAAATGTAATTTAATCTGATCCACATTGTTTATGGATCCCAAGAGAAATATGAGATTCGGAAGGTTACGGAATTTTTCTCTACTATCATAACATGTTGTGTTATTTTGCAGGAATGCTGGGTCTGCTTAAATCTATTATTTTTGGTGTTGTTCTTATGTGCAGCAATTTACCTATATATTTAGCGCTTACTTTTTTAACTGTTTGTCCGTAACTTATGGATTATCGTATAAAGAAAAAAAAAATCTTGTTTATGACGTGTTGTAGTAAGTATATTCACTTAACTTAAGGAGCTACCCTGAGCCAGGTGGCGCCCTCATCAGTCAAAAAATCATTACTCACTGAAAACGCAATTAAGCGAAAATCCGGTAAACCAGATTGAAATAAAAGCAAAGAAGATAATTTAGAACCTCATACAGTTGCAATTCATAGTTCCTGATAGTAACAGAGGGAAAATTTGCGAAAATCGGCCACTTTTAGCAATTTTGGTATCTGTAACTGCTGTAAACACTGCATCATGAATTTATAGTGCTTAAAACACACTTCAGTATACCTATTCTTTTATCTGGTTTACCGGATTTTCGATTAATTGCGTTTTCAGTCAGTAATGATTTTTTTACTGATGAGGGCGCTGGCGTGCACCGGAGATCCCCTTAAATGGTATCATAATCCGGATTATTATAACCTTTTTATTAAAGATATTTTTGTAGATACGTTGAAATAAAAAAAAAAACACATTAAACTGAAAAGATTTTTAAGTACATAACGTAATTTCTGCCCTAAAGGATAATAAATTATAGCCTGTAGTAATGAGCTATAACAGAGAGAACGATAATTTAATTAAAGCTTATTCAACTCTATAAAGAAAGGGTACTTTGCGTGCCTTTTGCTACTTTGTTAGAGCCGACTTAAATAATGCAATAGTGTTCCTAACTACAGACTAGGTACTCGGTCTCAATAAACGTGAAGGGTTATAATTTACTATTATTTTCTTTTTTTAGAGCATTTTTCCTATTTATTTTAGTAGAAAACTTCAAGTAAAATATGTACTGTACTACTTATTAGGGTCATTTATGGATGCTCTTCTTAGACCGCAAAATTTGCGGAATAATTCTTTGGAATGCACCTCTTCTCCCCGGCATGCTGTAAAAATCAGCTAAGGGATTTGAGGGTTTAAGTATTGTAATTTTGGCGATGGGCTGACAACCTGTCATTATAGAAATATACAGATCTATCTGGAATAACCCTCAAAACATGTCAGACGTGGCGGAATGACGACCTTTGTTTAGGTCGTTTACGCTCTGCCTACCCCATTAGGGATAAAGGCGTGATTATATGTATGTATGTATGATTTAATAAATTGTCGTAGAACTTTTCAAAAAAAGAAAAACAGCTCTAGCATATACCCACGCCGTCAATAGATCGCTCTACAATACGTTATGTTCTAGAAATTTAAACTTTTGGAGTACCGAAGTTGGAGCAACTTAGAGCAAGCCTCAATACCGGGGAGATTAGATAACTTCGCCTATTCTGCTCGGGGCTAAGTTATTACTTATTACTTACGGTGGCGATGCGATATTAATTATTATTAGTTTTCTACCTGAACAGTTTGTGGGGTGTTTCATGACACTTGGATAGGATGAGGTGATACAGACAGGGTCAACGATGGAACGAGCTCATCCAGAAGATGACTTTGGAAAAATATCCTGTTTTCGTCACCATTTGTATGTATGTTTATCACCATTGTTGTAGTTTCGTCAATCTTACTATCAAAGATAATGGTTCAATTATTTACTTACATGTAATTTATGGTTTGTGCCAAGTTAAAACTAAACACAGACTGTAAAAGGCAACAGAACAGAGAAAAAAAATAATTTAAAACATGGCGATTTTTGATCGCTCTAAATTTGTACATAATAATTATATATTTACTTGCAAACACGTTGGTAGGGTTTTAAACACGCTTGAATGAAATTTGACACTAATAGGATTTTTGATTTTATTATTTTTATGTGATTTGACAGCGCTGCTATACTTTTAAGATAAGGTGAGCTTAAAGCGACAAAGAGTTTTATTACATGTGCTTTTTAAAGCAAACGTTAGTAAAGTATTCCCTTTGTCTGCAATGCTTACTTTTCTTCGGAGATGAATCCAGAGTTGTTCTTATCCCATTTCGATAGTGCTGCCACCAGAGTTTCTTCAGAATCGAGTTCAAGGGTTCTGTAGCCAAGGAGGTGGACGAATGCGTCGAAATCTAGTGGGTTCGTAGCCTGAAAAAGAATGATGTGATGAATAAATTTCATGGGAAAAATTTGTCAATAGAATGATAATAGAATTAATTTGACACTAATAGAATTTTTGATTTTATAATTTTTATGTGATTTGACAGCGCTGCAATACTTTTAAGGTAAGGTGAACCTAAAGCGACAAAGAGTTTTAGTTCGTATCAGAAATGTCATTTCAGTCTTCTTCTTAGCGAGTGGATTTTCGAGTCGAACAACGACCCGATAAACCCTGGTGTCAGAGTTTTCAAACCGCCTTGTATAGGCCTCTGGCATGGTTTTTGGCCTCATTTCAGTGCAAAACGGCCTGTTAAATTCAATATAATAAGCTCTCAATCTTGAAATCGCTTCATAAATACAAACAAGCCTAAATAGGTATCAACAATTTCCCACTGAATATCTCGAAAACCACGTGATACTTAAGTATTAGGTTATTAATTAAATTCAAAATACCATGAATATGTTGCAAACTATTAATGATACACTCTACAAATTACACGTATAGGTAAAGGTAATTTTACACATTTACCGATTACTAAGAACTTTACAAACAAAACGGTTGAGTAATTTCACAGGTACTTAAGTTTTTAATACAACAGCGTATTGTATAAACCAATTTAGGCAACACTCATAAACCGTAATGGCCCTAATTTGATTCCAACCAAAACAAAGCGAGAATAAAACTCATAAACTGAATATATTTGTCGGAAAATTAATCCATTTACTCTTGACGGAAAGAAATGAGAAAACGGTACTCACAAAGTGAGTCTTTATTTAAAACACTAAAACGGACTTTGTAAGAAACTTGCTTCTATACAGGGTGTTTACGTTAGGAATGTTGAAAATTTGTTTAAATATGAACGACAGATAATATATAAAACGCTAAGCTTTACTCTTTTATACGTATTTTTATCCTAGGGAATAAAAATGTTAGACCCGATATACCTGGGCTTCAAACAAAAATGAACAGAATACTAGATTTGGAGGTTCGTTATTGGTTCTCATCCAATTAACACTCATCCGGGAATAATTGGGTATGCGAACTGGACTTTTTGCAGGGTTGCAGGATATTTTGCATGGTTTCATTTTCGGATTCTATATTTAACTAGTTAGTGCTAAAGAATCCCATTCCCGCTAAAGAAGCTCCCTAGCTCACCATCCGCTCGTGGAAATATAGGAGCGTGATTTCTGCAAGAGAGGCACTTTTTAGCTAACAATAAGCATGCTAAAATGAAAATTATTATCTGGAGTCACCAGGTGCTTGTGTACCTACCTGCACTGTTTTAGTAATTTTAGATATTATGTGTCATGCTCATGCGTAATTCTTATTTTAGGTATTTGTCAAAGAGGTTAAAAGGTGCCCTTATGCAAGAAGGTGGTCTGGAGATTCAACGTTAACAACAACATAAAACTTGTCGAGCATAACTATTTGGAAGTCGTTTAGAAGTCAAAGCGCTGCGACGGTGGGATTTTCCAAGTCGTACTTCTTTGACACCTGTCACCTCATAAACACCAAAATCATATTTACACTCTCCACTAAACCGCAAGCAGTCACTAGCACAGTCGTAAAATCTCGTAAAATTAATAAAATATGCGCGACCCGAAATTCAGGAAAGAATTTGGCGAATATTTGCATTGAAATCGTGGAATCTGCCTACGTGGTACTGTAAATCGCTAACGCGTTATGTTTTGGATGCAGAAATTCTGTCTCTGACATGAATTCTCGATGGTAAAAAAATATCTATTACAGTGCTATTTTTTAGGAAAACTAGAATGTGCGGATGTGGAATTTGCCAAAATATAAATTCTACTTTCTTGACACCATTTTATTTTTATGCGATAATTTTTACAGCAATAAATAAAAACAGTACTTTACCGAACCGACATCTGAATTTTACCTAAGGTACATTATTAGAATGAATTTGTTTAAGAATTAGGACAAGGGCACTTCCCAAATCGAAACCGCGTCAATCGGTGACATTGGCAAGGGTTTTCCATTTATACAAAAATACAAACAGCAGCGGGCTCTTCTAAAAGATCTTTAATATTCACAATAAGTATTTAAGTTGTTTATAACCAATGACATGATGGCAAGCAACAAGGTTATTTCAAATTGTAACGAAACTCTGGGATTGAAAAATCTTTCTATTCTCAGGTAGTTTTCTTTATGATTCGAAAATTATAATTTATTATACAACAAAAATAAACAATTTGCTTCCATACAAACAATAATTGACGATTTAAGTATTTCCTAGAATTTTAGACGATAAGTAGGTATTTCCATTGTCTCCCAGAAGTATAAAGTTCATAGTAATTGACAAGTTATTTGACTCCATTAAATAAAACACACAATAATGCTCCAAAGAAAACCAATGACGACAATGATAAATGTCCAATAATTCCTCACCCAATGTAAACCCCATGATAAAGAGCTTTCTACTTATTATAATTTCAGCAGTTTTTTTTTCAAACAACAATGATCCAACAATATCCAACCATAGAAAAATTATTGATTACTTTTTTCCTAGAATTTCTCGAGACATGTCTTCTCAATCTAAACCAATTTTGGTAGAATTGAAACGGGCTTTCCATTCTCAAAAACCTTTCTTTATAATCAAATAAAAATGTCTCAACAAAAGCAACAATTTCCATCCAAACTTACAATGGATGATTTATTTCCTAGAGTTGCTCACGACAAGTCCTCCCAATCTAAACCCGTGTCTTTCTAGTGGATTGACACGAGCTTTCCATTCTCAGACAGCTTCTGTAACTCCCAACTTTACTAACAATACTTAGCGACTTAAAAGAAAAGCAAAGTTTGTATCCACTTAGGCATTTGATGAATGGACCCTCAAATACTTTTAATGCGACAAAGGGCTCGATTCTGGATGCTACCTGCTAGAAGCAAAATTTTAAATAGTCCTGTCAAATGTTTTTTTTTATATGAGATAATCAGAAAAGGTAACAACAACGGTAGGGCACAATTAATTTCACTGCTATTTTAAAAGACATAGTAGTACAAATAGTTTTTTATTCTACACAAGAAACCAAATCTTATGTTACGTTGTGACGTCACGCGTGTACAGTTACTTAAATTATAAAATAAAAATAATGGCTGATCTAAAACCGAAAACCATGAAATTAGTTTTTTTTTAATTACGTAAAGATTAATAAAAAAAAAGATTTTTTTTAAACAAGGCGAATTGAGCCCAAAGTGTGCCCAAAGTATGAACAATTTTGCGCTTTCAACAGAAGTTCCCCACATAATACTCTGTTACGTTTTCTCCAAAATCCTTATGATTAATGTCGTTTACATAAATGTTAATATTTACGGTATTTTGTTTGTTACGCAGCAAGGATTTTTATTTTAATTAGCTGGTTACGGCAAATGGTTTTTAAACCGTCATTAATCCATCATTTCAATAAGAGTTATGGCATTTTATTTTAATTACTGCCTATTTACAACATACATCCACGCAATTTTAATAAGTGCTTTGCTCATTTATAAGTTTAATTCACATGAATTTTATCTATTAGTCGACTAAAACGCTTATTGAATTATAAAACATTTGTAAGTAAGTAATTTCGGTATTTTTTTTGCATACTAAATAAATAGAACAATCTGAAAATAGGTTTAGGTTTTAATTTTAATGAATGTAGTTTAGGTACTGTTAGATTCTCTAACATGAAATCTATTTTTAATGAAAACTCTTTTGTATAATTTCAAAAATAGTTATGATAGTGTTTTGTTATTTTTCTGACTTCTTCAATTGTTCCTGAAAAGAATACACGTAAAATATTTGTTGTAAAATACGCATTTTATTTACTACACAAAAACCGGCATAAAAATTACAGTCCACTGCTAAATTAAACATGGTCCTTTAAGGATCGATCCGTGTAGTAAGTTTCGCGATCGCGAGTGCTGCAGTTTGAGTCAAAAGTCTTTGTGCAGTGATCCACGCCAAAGGCTCTACCTACTGTTTCCTCGTGGCTACAACAGCGTGTCTTCGGGAAAAATTCAATTTTTTAAAAGGAGCCCGCAAGTATACCTATACTGTAGCTATAGGTATAAAAGGTATTTTTGCAACTTTCAACCTTTTGCCTTCGTCATCGTGTGCACATTTGCATTTATTTGCCGTGGCGAAGTGCAACTACAAAAGGAGCAATATCTTATTTCCACCCGTTCGTCGTTTTCATCATTGGTAAAATTCAAGCTTTACCGTGATTTCTTTGTTTTCAACATCGAATCGCTTTCCATTGAAGCGAATTCAAAACAAAGAACAACACAACAAGCGCAAACAAATTTGAATTTGAATTTCATAGCGCGCAACATTTTGCCGCGCTGCATTTTAACGTGGCAACCAATCAGCGTCTCCCGTTGTGTCGACGTCATTCCAGAGCATCGGGTTAGCGCCGGGCGGCCATCTTACTATTCTTTCATCATACTGGTTGTCATTTGTTTTGTGGTCGTCGCGCCGGTTTTCTACAAAAATCAGTGATATTTACCTGTGCTTTCGTCAAAAAGTGTTCCAAAAACGTAAAACTAGTGCGCGTAAATAATATAGTGCGTATAAAAGTGTATCACAATGCCTGATAATATAGATGTGGAACCGGCGGCGCCGGAACATGGTGTTCCTCAAAACATTGCTAATCAAAGCAATCAAATTTCTGCCCTTGTTCGGCAAAGAGGGAATGTTAAAGGTATTATAACCCGTCTCTATAATTATTTTTATGACTTATCTGACAGTGCTGCATCTTCCCTGTCAAGCGAATACCTCAAAGTTAAAGAGGAAAGCCTTCGTAAAAACTTTCTTCGGTACGAAGAATTTAACTTGCAAATTGTTGGCTTGGACCCGACTGACAGAGAAGATGCCAGCCTTGTTGAAGAGCGTTACGCTGTCACATTGACAAAAATACTTGAATTGTCGAACAAGTTAGAGTGTGAAAGACAAAATAGTAAGTCTGAATCTACTATGTCTCTAAAAAATCAGCATGAACAATCTTCTTTCATGCCAACACGTTTACCTGACATAGCGATCCCACTCTTTACAGGAAAGTACTCAGAGTATAAAACCTTCATTGGGCTTTTCAATTCGCTTGTGCATAATAATCCTCGTTTGGAACCCATTCAAAAATTACATTATCTGAGGACTTTTCTGAGGGAGGAACCTCTAAATTTGGTCAAAAATCTGCCTTTGATAAACGAGAGTTATGATGAGACTATTATTATATTAAATGATCGCTATAACAATGAATATAAGATCCGTAGTGATCATATAAATATGCTGTTGGATTTGCCACAGCTGACTAGGACAAATGCATGTAATATCAGACAGCTTGTGTCATCTGTAAAGCAACATTTAGCTGCACTAAAAAATCTGAATTGTAAGGTTGACCAATGGGACTCAATTGTTTTGTGCGTTGTATTGCGTAAGCTCGATTTTCTTTGCAATAGAGAGTTTCAATTAGTGCGTGAAAAAGAACCCACTGTACAGAGTCTTATTGACTTTCTAGAAAAGCGAGCCCTCGCTCTTGAAAATTCGGAGCGTCCTCAGTCAACTCCTGATGGTCATCAGAGCAAGCCGTCCACATCCTCCAAGATGGTTTGTGCAGCAGGTGCAGCTGCAGCAGTAAAGCCTGCCAAAGCAGTGATCAAGCAGCCACCAACATGTGTGCAATGTAAGTCATCACATAAATTATTTGAGTGTAATGATTTTAAATTAATGTCGGTCGCTGACCGATTGGCATTTGTAAAGGAGCATAATTTATGTAATATTTGCCTTAATAATCATGTCAAGCCATGCAGATTCTTCTTCAAATGTAGTATCTGTAAACAAAAGCATAACACTTTGTTGCACGAAGAAAAAGCCAGTAATCCAGTGATCCTGATGTCTAATGCTACAACAGAGCAACAACAGGTACTTTTGCCTACCGCTAGAGTTAAACTCATTGCAGAAGATGGAACGGTAGTGCATTGCAAGGCAGCATTAGACAGCTGTGCTCAAATGTCTTTTGTTACAAGTAAGCTTGTCAATTTACTCAAATTAGAGCCTAAAAAAATAGAGTCGAGTGTCAATGGGATTGGAAATACTTCTACTGACTTAAATCAGTATGTAAACTTGCAGATTCATTCTTTGGTAAATGATTTCAATATTCAGGCATCTTGTTTCGTTCTGAATGATGTCACTTCAAGGCTGCCTCAAAACAAAATTGACTTAAGCAACTTCGTTTTGCCCCCGAACATCACCCTTGCTGATGAAACTTTTGACAAGACAAGTGACATACATATATTATTAGCCTCGGACATAACTTTCCAGGTGCTGTTGCTGAGTGAGCCAGATGCTGAAATCGTTCTTCAGTTGTCTGCATCTCTACCAGCACCCAATGCGTCCGCACAAAGCTTTCTGAAGCTTCTCAAAAGCCAGTTTGGGTACATCGTGGGTGGCAGAGCCCCAATTATTGCTTCTGGAGGTAACCCTGAAAATAAGGTAACTTTGTTTTGTTCAACTTGTACTTCAAAATTAAGTGAAAATATTGAACAATTTTGGAATACAGAGAAGGTCCCAGAGCTTTTTCCAGAAAAACAGTCAGAGTTTGAAACTTGTGAAAAAATATTTCAGGAAACTGTAGAACTTAAAAATAATTCTTTTGAAGTCAGCTTGCCTCTTAAGGTCCCACTCGATTCTGTCAATGAAACTTTAGGTGATTCGCTTTATCTTGCATCAAAACGGTTCTTTAATTTAGAACAAAAATTACAAAAAGATCCGCTTTTGATGGAACTTTATACAAATTTTATAAATGAGTACCTAGAATTAGGGCATGGTACTATAATTGATATAAATCAATATGATCTTAATAAAGATCCAGTCTATTTTCCTCCACACCATGCAGTAGTCAGGATGGATAGGAAAACAACTAAATGTAGGCCAGTATTTGACCATTCAATGAAAACAAACAAAAAAATCTCTTTGAATGATTTGCTTCTAAACGGCCCAGTGGTACAAAAAGAGCTGTTCGATATTTTGTTATTGTTTCGATTAGAGAAGCATGTGTTTATTACTGATATTAGACACATGTTCAGAGCAGTTTCTTTAAATCCCAAATATCGCTCATTGCAGAACATTTTATGGAGAGATTCTCCACAAAAGAATGTTGAAGTAATTCAGCTTAACACCGTCGTCTATGGTCAGAAAAGTTCATCCTATTTGGCGACAAGATGTTTAATAGAGCTAGCTAATCGATATGAGAATGAGTTTCCAAACGCTGCATTTATCTTGAGAAATCAAACATACGTCGATGATGTCTTGGCAACCAGTGATGTGCTGGAAACGTTGATAGAGTCAAAAGAACAACTCTGCAAGCTTCTAGACCTGGGAGGGTTCCAACTTCATAAGTGGTCCTCCAATAGAGTTGAAGTTTTAAATGATATTCCAAAAGACAAACAATATTTTGATGAAATTGATTTACAAAAAGATAATGTTTGCTTGAAAACATTAGGAATTAACTTTGATATAAAGTCAGACGCTTTTATGCTTTCTGCTCCTAAAACAACTGAAAAAACCCCTGAGACTAAGCGTGAAGTACTCAGCTTCATCAGCAAATTTTATGATCCACTTGGCCTCGCTGGTCCTATTGTTGTGAGTGCAAAGGTCATTATGCAAAAGCTCTGGCAGGCGCGTTTAGATTGGGATGCATGTCTTAATGACGAACTAAAACGTCTTTGGTTTGAGTTTTATGAAAGTTTGTCTAGTATGAAGCCTATTGTTTTGAAACGCTATGTCAATTTACACAATGCTACAAGCTTGCAACTAATTGGTTTCGCTGATGCTTCAAGTTCCACTGCATATGGATGCTGCGTATATTTGAGAGTAGTCGATTCAGCAGGTAATGTGAAGGTTTCCTTACTTTGCTCTAAATCTAGGGTCAATCCTCTTAACCAAAGTCTTACAGTACCAAGGCTTGAACTCAATGCTGCTTTATTACTTGCAAAGCTTGTCAAGAGAGTACATAATACTTTATCTTTAAAAAAGTCAATAGGCAGCACGGTTTTATATTCAGACTCTCAAATAGTTTTGGCATGGATTAAAACAAATGTCACAAGATTGAATACCTATGTGGCAAATAGAGTAAATGAGATTTCACAGCTAACAGAAAACTTCAAGTGGTCGTATGTCAACACTCATGACAATCCAGCTGATTGCCTCAGCAGAGGTGTCTTGCCGCACGAGTTGGAGCAGCATCAGTTGTGGTGGAATGCGCCGCAATTTCTTTATAACATTGATTATAATGTTTCCCAAGTTGAGGTGCCAACAGTTTTGCCTGATAATCTTCCTGAGATAAAAAAGGATTCTGACTCCTCTCTTTCAAGTGCGATGGTTTGTACTGTTTCTAAAGAGCCTGAATTGTGTCTTGATTTTCTAGATAGGTATTCAAGTATAACTAAAATGCAGAGGGTTCTAGCTTACGTTTTGCGTTTCTGTCGTAATACACGCACAAAACAAGGTCAAACCAAGAACAACTTTATTACAAGTTGTGAATTAAATGAATCTTTGTTATTAATAATAAAAGCTGAACAACAAAAATGTATGAAATCTGAAATTCTTGCATTGCAAGCAAACAAAGTTGTAAAAGGAAACATAAGTGCATTGTATCCTTTCTTAGATAATAAAGGCTTATGTAGAGTAGGTGGTCGTTTACAAAATGCTAGTATACCGTACTCTCAAAAACATCAAATTTTACTGCCAAAAGGTTCACGAATTACTGAATTGATTATAAAAAGTGAGCATGAAAAGAATCTTCATGCAGGGCAAAGATTGGTTCTTGCATCATTAAATCAAAAATTCTGGATTTTGAACGGTATAAGAGAAATCAAAAAAGTAATACATAAATGTATCATATGTTGGAAGCTAAAAAAGAATGTATCTGAGCAACTTATGGGGTCATTGCCTTCTGATCGAATTAATGTTTGTCGTCCAAATCAAAAAGTAGGTATTGATTTCGCCGGACCTATCCCTCTAAAACAGTCATCTATGAGACGATCAGTAGTATCCACTGGATACATCTGTGTCTATGTGTGTTTTATCACTAAATGTATTAATTTAGAGCTGTGTAGTGATTTAAAAACAGATACATTTATAGCAAGTCTAGATCGCTTTATTTCACGTCGTGGTTTGCCCACAGATATTTATTGTGACAATGCATCAACCTTTAAGTGTGCAGAGACCAAATTAGAGAAATGTTTTAAATTGCCTAATTCCAGAGAACATCAAACACAGGTGCAAGCCCATGCTGCACAAAAGGGCATCAAATTTCACTTCATTCCGTGCTATTCACCTATTTTTGGTGGACTCTGGGAAGCTGCCGTAAAAAGTGTAAAATATCATTTGAAACGGGTAGTACAAAAGTCAGTACTAACATATGAACAACTCAATACAGTTTTGTGCAGAATTGAAGCAGTACTAAACAGTAGACCTTTAGTTCCACTGTCAAGTGATGTTAATGATTTTACTTATCTGTCCCCAGGACATTTTCTGATTGGTACCGCTTTAAATTCATATCCAGAAGAAGATCTGTCTGAAATTCCTGAAAATAGGATAAAATTCTGGAAAATATGTACCAGTATGCAACAGGCTTTCTGGAAAGTCTGGAGTAAGCATTATTTAAATGTTCTTCAATCTAGACCAAAATGGAGAAATGTAACACCTAACATAGATGTTGGCACTCTTGTAATATTACGTGAAAACAATACACCGCCAATGTATTGGCCCATGGCAAGGGTAGTTCGAGTATTTCCAGGATCTGATAATATTGTGCGAGCCGTAGAAGTTAAAACACCCAATGGGCGTACCCATACCAGGTCAATCACACGGGTGTGTGCATTACCTATAGATAATTAAAGTTAAGTTTAATATTTTAACTAGAAATATGTTTCTTACTTATCTCTTTTTTATGCATTGAACAAAGTTTGTTATTTGTTTTATTTTTTGTGCTGGTGAGATGCAGTCGTTTCCTGCATAATAATAATTATTAATATTATTTTTAGTTAATTTTAGTATCTAAATACCTATATAAAAAAACTAATTTATATGTTTTTAAGTTCTCAGAACAATAATTTTTCAAAACTTCAATATTATAGTTTTTATATTTTAATTACGTAATAGGTACTATTATGTATAAGAAATACTTAGGTATATATAAAAAAACCTAGATTTTCATTTTCTTAATGGTAATTTATATTAATGTAAACTCACAAGAACAATGTTTGTCTCATTAAGTTACTACATGATTTATTAATAGTCTGTTGTTGTTGTGCCCCGCAATATGTTAGATTCTCTAACATGAAATCTATTTTTAATGAAAACTCCTTTCTATAAGTTCAAAAATAGTTATGATAGTGTTTTGTTATTTTTCTGACTTCTTCAATTGTTCCTGAAAAGAATACACGTAAAATATTTGTTGTAAAATACGCATTTTATTTACTACACAAAAACCGGCATAAAAATTACAGTCCACTGCTAAATTAAACAATGAGGGAACTAAGTTTGAAAGTCAAGATCATCTCTAATCAAACTGTTAGCATGAGCTAATTCAAATTATGATTAAAAAAAAGTTTCATATCTATCGCGATGATATTTTCTATTTATAAAAAACTGCAACATTTTAAGACTGTTCAAAGAAACCTATTGGTCATACCTACCTATTGTAAAAAAGAACCTATTGGAAATGAATGTCGGTCAGCCTGAAAAGGTAATGTTATATGTTACCAATTGGTTCTAGTCGAGGCCATGGGAAAAGCGGCATGCATCGTCAAATATTTACAGGCCATTTGTAGATTGAAATGTACTCAATGACCTACACATGTGTGTGTATTATGGTGGTCAGGGACACACTTAATTATAGTTATTTAACCCATGAATTACTAATATTATAAAGACGAATACTCTGTTTGTATTTTTGTAACGGTTTAACTCAAAAAATATTGGATCGATTTTTTCTCTTACCATTAAAAAGCTACATTAACCTACAAATTATCTCGAAAAAATTATATCTACGAAAAGTGCGCCTGATTTGAGTGAGATATACTTAATTAATTTATATAATTTTTCGTTTTAATTTCGAAGTTAATTGGATAAGCAATTTAAAAACATTACTTCCAAACATTATTAATTTTGTAAATACAAATTATATAAACAGCTGTTCAACGTACAATAAATAAAGTCTAAAAAAAAATGCATAAGAATACTTACACGAAAACTTTTCCCATGTTGCCGAAATATTCTCGCACTAAAGTCCACTAAATTAGCTAAATGTATAATCAATGTAATAACCGAGTCCACTTAGTAACGTTATTGTTTGATTTAGTTACTGGGTTACCGATATTGTACACACTTTTAATTGCACCAATTTGGGGTAAAATACAGGGTGTTTTTGGTCCATCTGTAATAATTTCATTTTCATGTGGGTAAGTAAGTGAAAATTATGGTGTGATTTGAAGTGATTAAATTATAGTTTTAAATAAAATAGTGTGCTGGATATTATCTTTAGCAAATTTTAAATAAATTTGTAGGTATTTGATCAGTTGTTGAAGTTTGTATAAAGATTTACAAAAGAACACTAGTTTTATCGTGCTCATAGTCATTACTTATAAAAGCAATATAAAAAAAATAATCAGCTGATAGAATCATAAAAAAAAATACGCAAAAAAGTACTTGAGGCCTCGATTTCTACAGTAACAAAAACAAACCTACATAATCGAAACTTGCGTACTATTCTACTATTGCAAAAAGACCATGAAGTATTCGTATTTTATTTATCGTACTATGTACACAAACAGCCGTGCGCCGGTGCGTCACGGACGAACGCCGGCAGGTGACTGACTGCTGACTGGAATGAACTACAGTACACACCATACTGATTGCTTGATCAGGGCGGGACCTAACATGTGCTCTGATTTGCGATGTGTATATAGACGATTTGTTATCATCAGCCGTAACAGTCAACTGCTGGGCATGGGCGGGCCTACCTCAAAGCAGGCTGTATTGCAGGTTGTATCTTCCATACTGGATTGGGAGCGAAAGAAAGTCTTTCTTGCTGGACTGGAAACTAAACAGAAAATCAAGCTGCTTCTTTCTGGCATGCTGTAAAAACCAGCTAAGGGATTCGAGGGTTTCAATGTATTGTATTGTAATATAGGCAATGGGTTGTCAACCAGTCACTATGGCAGAATAGGTACATATCCATCTGATATTTCCCCTAAAACTTGTCAGAGTGACCTAGACGTGGCGGAAAGACCATTGTTTAGCATTAGGGATAAAGGCGTGATTTTATATACATATGTACAACATCAGATCATTTCTTACGGCGTAGGTAGACTTAGCGCCATAAAAAGGCGTTTCTCGAAGCCTGATAAAATATTGAGGCAAGATGCATAAAGAAAGAAGACGGAAACTACCAAATAGAACGACGAATTGCGACAAAGTGAACTAAATCAAAATGTAGCGATTTCAATTTCGCACTAAACTCTCGAAAGTCAGGGTCTTGGAGTATTGTTCAGTTCACGTTAGGTTAACGCACTGCACTAAAAATAGGCCGGTCTGTCTGAAAGTGAGTCATAAAACCGCCTGTAGCCCTTTCACACTACCGGATTCAGCATTATTTTCAGCAATTACAAACCAAGTCACGCCTACATCTATTCTTGATAGGCAGATAGTCAACGTCCTACCCTATAAAGAACAGCTTTCGCCGCGTGAGTAGTATCTAAATCACAAAATCTTGACTAAAAAGGTCACCTGTCATTTTCTATTCCCAGAGAACAGAAAGAGACGGTAATAATTTTAGTTAAGATTTAGTTAAGTCGTGCTCTCGCCGAATCGATAGCATTGTTGTATGTATTGAACGAACAGTTGGCATTTTGTCTTTATTACATGAGAAAGTATCATATCACGTCAAACACATAAGAAAACGTTCCCGGTGATAAATCCGTAATATACAAGGTGTTAATTTAATTGTGTGCCATAGTTAAGGGGTGTTTTATTTTAGTATCGATTAAGGTACACTTAAAAAAAAAAAAAACTGACACGAAAAAAAAAATCTACTTTCCTATACAAACAAAATTATTTGAGTAGTTAGTTAGGATTTTGTAAATATTTTTTATGTGATCCTTTCAAACTCAAACACTTCCTGAGCTATGTATGACACACAATTAAATTAACACCCTGTATAAGTACTTGAAATGCATTAGCTCACCTTTCAACCTTGCTCTTCAAGTACCTAGAGCTTTATATAAGCTTAATCATTAAATTATTTGTTAGTCAATGATTGCTGCATATTCCAAAAATAAAAATATGTCGAGATCTTAGGGTATACTTAAGCAAGTTGAGATAAAAATTATATAGGGTATATTGGTACATATTTTTTATACATGCTAAACTTAAACATTCATATAAAGCTAAGCATAATTAGCCACAAAGAGACATGCAGTCAAAAAGCATAGTTCAAATACATAACAAAGTTTGTGGAAGTTTATGTTTAAAATGATTTTTTTTATATTTTTTGGCTTGCAATTTTTTTTACATCATACATAGAAATAGTGCCTGTTTGGCACATAGTAGGAATAGTGCCTGTTTGGTCAATTCAATTCTTAATTAATGGCTTTTGTGTAGTCACAATTCTACCAATGTCACGTAAATTGATAAATTAAATAAAGGGAGTGTCTAAATTGAAACATGTGGAGTCTAAAATACCCTTCTCCTTCAAAGAAAGGTACAGACTCCCTAGCCTTTGGTCCTTTGAATAATATTATGATTACCCTTTGTTTATACAAGTTTATATAAATTTAATAAATGTTTTAAAGGCTGTAACTTGTATAAAAAAAAGCAAGCATAAAAAAAAAAATATCATACACTAGGTTGCAGCATGTGGTACCTAACTTAGTTTTGTCAATACTTGATTGAATGGTGGATGATTGAAGCCTTTTAACTAGGAAATTAGAATAGTATAGTGGATGTAATCTGAATTTAATTATAGTAAAAAGCAAAATGTATAATAACTTGATCTAAGAAAAATCACTTAACTCTTAATCGTTAAAAAAATATTGTATTTATGGTGAAATAGTGAGGTGTGTATAATAAATAAATCTAGGTATGTATTTTGAAAATAAATATAAATGGTGAAAGGAAAATAAGTAATATTTTGAGATCCAAAATTTTTACCCATAAAAATTCATTCTGTTATTATTTTAATAATGTTCACATCTATTATAGCAATATTTTATTGTGTTGTACCTAATTTTATTAGACTTAATAAAAAAAAACATCTAGAGTTTTTTTAAAATCTTAATGAAAGGATTTTGGATTTCAAATTTTATAAATAAGTATGATAATAATAATAAAATATCTACAAGTACAGTCAACCTGGAGTGTGGACGGATTGGGTTGCATTTTGTTGTTGAGTGTACTTTGGGAAAGTCGTCGGGGGCTACCTGACTGCGAGATAGTTCTTCCTCCTCCATCGCTCTTAGCCACAGGTCAACAGAAAAACATACATTTATTTACAGTTAAAATATAGATACTTACTTTGTATATGCAATCTTTACAGAACATTATCCTATAAAATTTGTGAAATAGTATTCTGTATGATATAGAATTTTATATCAATATTGTCGACCGCTTAGAAGATTATTTTTTGCGAGAAAGTAGGTATAGGGTATATAGTAAATTCGTAAGTAGGTACAGCCATGGAATAATAATATTAGTAAGTACTACAAGTACATCCAATAAACAATGCACACATATCATCCCATCCCATAAGCGTAAGACGACACGAAGCGCGAAGCATAAATACAAATACACCGCATTCTGTATAATATTTAGTAAATCGATAACTTTATGCGGCATTTATTACAAATAATATAGCACCAATGTCATTATCAAAATACTCGTAAAATAAAAACTACTTACGACTTATGGCTTGATTTCTTCACTCACAACTAACTTACGAAAAATTTATACACTTATTAGTCACATTTCTAAAATATAATTTATGTAATTTTTTGTTTATTACTCGCAAATAAATAGGACTAAAAATTTTGAATTACATGACAGATTCAAATAGGTACCCAAATTTCAAATTTTTTCTCGCTTTGACAGTCGATGTTGCAATTTTATTTTCTGCGTTCTACCCATTATTCATTGTGTTTTCCCTATGATATTTTCAAATATATTGATAATTGCCTTCTAAGTCACCACTGTTGCTAAACATGATTTCAAACGAGTACACTTATTGCACATAATTTGTATCTTATAGTAATTCAATAAAAATTCAATGCTAATAATTAATATAGTGAATCTGTATGTACGTTCCGTTATCCCATATTGAAGGGTAAAATCCTTATAATAGCAACACTGTTAACAGCTGCGAAATAGGGCGCGGCGCGGCAGCTTTTGAATTTATAAATAAGGTTGCACTAAACTAACTAGCCACCACGCACGCCTACGCACGCACACGCGCACTGCCTTCTTCGTACTAGCGCGAAATGCGAATATTGTGGTTTCAGAAGGGATGACTGTCTAACACGAAGTCAGTCCTCCCCGCCACGCTCGTTGCTGACATTGACGAATAATTTGTATTGGCTTTTAACAATCCTTTTTTAAATTAATATTTCATGTCTATCTCTTCTAGTATTTCGCGCTTGCTTCGCTCTCGTAATCGCTTCGTGCGCCGAACGTATTGATTCATTCTTGTTTCGTGCAATAACACACTCGCTTCGCTCGTGTAACGTAATGATTTAACTTTGGTACGCTACGCTCGCGTAACGTATTAACTTTCTTGGTACGCCGCGCTTGCTTCAAAAAGTGTCCCCCAAAAATTACAGTGCCTAAAGGCCTTGATTTTTTCAGTCCAGGGATTGTACAGGTGACAGGCGTGTTAAAATAAGTCAAGAAATAATTTCTATAAAACTTTAATTAAAATAATTAGAATACATAGGGATAATTTTGACAAATCTAAGCATAATAGCTGAGGTTGGCCTTCTTCTTGGCCTGGACCTCCAGTATGGCGTCCATAAAGTCCTCGTGCGTGACGGCGGTGGCGGAGCGCCTCAGGGCGATCATGCCGGCCTCCACGCACACCGCCTTGCACTGCGCGCCGTTGAAGTCGTCCGTCGAACGGGACAGCTCCTCGAAGTTCACGTCCGGGCTCACGTTCATTTTACTGGAACGAGAAATTATATATTAATTATTATATATTAATTATATAATGGCCTCGATTCACGCTGTCCAGTTACTAATTCTAATTCTTAGTAGCGCTGTCACTTTCTTATATTTGACATAAGAACAGGATAGCAAATAAACACATGACTTTGACATTCCTAATCTGACATTAAATTGCTTAAATTTGACATTAGTCAAAGTCAAAGTCAAAGTTAAATAATTTATTTCCAAATAAATTCTTACGAACACTTTTAGAAAGTCACAGGCGAGTCTATTACAAAGAAAATTGTATCAATGTCACAAAAGAAATCAAAATAAAAAAATATATCACAATGATGAAGAAGCACGAGAAACTCGCACTTTGCGGCCCCCCTTTCGTTTTCGCCTACCCCTACTTTTGTCCTTCGTTTTGATTAAAATTGGGTTGGTGTCCGCAATGTGTGCCAATTTCTTGCGCTTTACTGAAATATCCGAGCTCCAAACCTCTTTGTCATTAGTATAGTCATCTAACTTATAATAGGCTTTCTGACATAATGTATTTTTAATTGTATCTTTAAATTGATTTTCTGACAAATTTAATATATTATGGTCAGGTATTTTGTTATAGTATTTTATACATTGACCTAAAAATGATTTTTTAACCTTAGCTAACCTAAAATGGGGTTGGTCAATTTTATTTTTGCTTCTAGATTGCTTATTTAACGTAAAATAAGGAACATGCTCTATGCTCGGTTCTTATTTAAAGCAGCTTATGTCAAATAAGGAACGGCCAAACACATGTGTTTATTTGCTATCCTGTTCTTATGTCAAAGTAAAGAAAGTGACAGCGCTATCTTAAAATTAGTTAAGAATGTGGCGGCCAGAATCGAGGGCATTATATATATCAAAGTGTATATGCCAACCATGGCAAGGTGCTTCCATGGTGGACTGGGAGTGATAGATAAACACAGAATGATTCAGCTGCCCTACCTCCTGGGCATACTGTAGAAGTCAGCAAAAGAGATTCGACGGGGCCAGTGTATTGTAATATACATACATATAGGCGATGGGCTGTACACATTACAATCTACAATCTAAAATTACCGTCAATTTTTGTCAGACGTGGCGAAGTCGCCTTTTACGAGGCGTTTTACGCTCTGCCTACCCCTTAAGGATTATAGGCGTGACTTTATGAATGTATGCCAAGGTGGTTTGATAATCCGGTTGTGATGAGTATTACCGTGAGTGTATCTGCATGATCCTGGCGCGGGCCTCCTCATTGGGATGGGGGAACTCGATCTTCCTGTCAAGCCGCCCGGACCGCAGCAGCGCGGGGTCCAAGATGTCCACGCGGTTTGTGGCTGCGATCACCTAAAAACAATTTCATTTATATTACTGGTTAAAATACAGGGCTATTTATTAGTCAAGTCAGTAAAGAAAATTGAAACAATACGTTACGCGATCACTTGCGAAAATTGAAATAATACGTTAGAAGAGCGAAGCGAGAGCGATACTTCACGAAAACTTGACGCATACGGCGAACGAAGCGAGTGCGACATTGCGCGAAAACATGACGCATACGGGACGCGAGCGAAGCGAGCGCGACCGCTCTCCAAAAGTGAAACAATACTTATGTGAGCAAAGCAAGCACACACTGCACGAACGATACTACCTATACACTGCCCTACTAAGCATCCTCTAAGCTAAAAAAAGTAATACCTTAATATCAGCAGTAGAAGTGAATCCATCAAGCTGGTTGAGCAGCTCCAACATGGTCCGCTGCACCTCGCGGTCACCAGCCTTCTCGGAGTCGAAGCGCTTGGTGCCGATGGCGTCCAGCTCGTCAATGAAGATGATCGCTGGCGCCTTCTCTTTGGCCAGGGCGAAAGCATCACGAACCAGTTTGGCACCATCACCTGAAATTATAAACGTGGCATTTAAATTTTGTGTAGGTCGTTTACGCTCTGCCTACCCCATTAGGGATAAAGGCGTGATTATATGTATGTATGTATGTATTAAATAATATGATCCTCCTCATTCATAGAAATAAGAACTAGTCCACTTACCGATAAACATTTGCACCAGCTGTGGTCCGGCTAGTTTTAAGAATGTGGACTTTGTCTGTGCAGCGCAAGCTCTGGCCAGCAGGGTCTTGCCTGTTCCGGGGGGTCCGTACAACAACACACCCTTTGGGGGGTGGATGCCCAGGTTCACGAATTTCTCCTTGTGGGTCATGGGGAGAACTACAGCCTCAATAAGTTCCTGAAATATAAAAGAAGAATTTCAGCTTTTTATATTTTTCAAAGAAATATTTACCTATATCAAAAATTATATGTGAACTCTCTCTGAGCAACATCAACAACCATTGTCATTCCCATAAAACATAGATACCAACTGAAACTTTAAGTGATTACTGATTAGAGATGAAAGTTAATTCTAAAAAGAAATCTCTTCCAGAAGACCTAGGCTAAATTATATTCAGTGAATATTTTATTTTGTCATGATGATATTGATTCTGTTTTAATTTTATTTTATTATTTCTGCTAAGGACTGTTATTTTTTATTTCATTTTTAATTTGTGTTGCTTAAAATACTCATTCGAAACAGGCTTGATAAAGGTCCTATCATCCATCATCAGTAACTAAGTAAAAAGTGTTCCATGTTTACCATTTATAACTGACCTGAATCTGTTTGTCCAATCCTCCGATATCCGAGTATTGCTCCGTCGGCCTCTCATCCACCTCCATAGCCTTAACCCTCGCATCATACTCAGCTGGCAGAGTCTCCAGGATCAAATAGGAATCCTTGTTTACACCAACTAAGTCGCCCGGTTTCAGCTTCTCAGCATCAACTAGTCCGATGACTGGTAAAAAGTAGGTCTGTCTTGTGGAGGTCTTTATGACTGCGCATTTTCCCTTGAAATAAAGAAATATGAAAATACTAATTGAAGGTTAAGTTCACATTCACAATGTGTTACAAGCCAGTGGTACAAGAAACTTGTATACTCTATTTACACCTAATCATTAAATTACTTATAATTTATAACACATCCTACACTATACATAAAATTTGTCTGGACAAAGAAGCTCCTATCGCTGAGAGCGATCTCCTCAAGACATCCCCTGGAAAGAGGAGATTCAAAGAAGGCAGAATAGAGCATTATAATCATAGAAAGAAAACTTAGGTTTTAGATTATGGACCGTTGAGTTATTGTGTTTTTTTTATTACCTTCCTCTGGGAGTCTAGGTCGACCACGGCGCCATCCTCCTCCTCCTCTTGAGGGTCCACGTCGAGCAATTCAATGACATTGGACACCAAGTATGGTAATGTCTTGTTCACTTTGATTTTCTCCGTGTTTTCCCTGATTTTCTCGTTCTGGGCCTGCAGCTCGTGGGAGATCCGCATCACTTCACTCTTCATGATCTTGATTTCATTGTCTAGCAGTCTCGTGCGGCTGATGATCTCGTCTGTTGGCATGCGAAGTACTTCCTCGCTCAACGCCTCCTCCCCGTCTTCCCAGATGGACTTGTCTTCTAGGGTCGTAGCCGCCATTGTGTTGTGTTCAGTTCACTACAGATATATGAGAGGATAGTTGTATTTCAAGAAAACAAAGTGAAAATCCTGAAATCAAACAAATCACGAAATTGAATTGTCATTCCTGGATTTAGTTGCCAGGCTTCTGTTACAAATTCTACTACTTTTACAAGAAATTACTTCTTTTTACTCTTCTCCAAGGAACTTATCTCTTCTCTGCGGTAAAAACTAAAGTAGGGTAGTAGGGTGAGAGAGAAGAGAAGAGTTTTATGATGTTTACGTTGCGAGTGATCAAATGATGTGGATAATAAAAATGAATATACTAAACTTGAATTTACGAATTTACTAAATACTGATTAATTTTTTTGCATGGCAAGAATACTGGGTTGCCCTCAATGGATCATATTTATTTGTAGTAGAAAAATAATAATTAATTTTATCATTTTAAAATGAAATGCCGAGACATTACTTTTTTTAACTTTATTTATGATTTTTTATGAATATTTTACTACTTTTTATATGAACAACATCTTTCAAAACTTAGCGGAACACAAATAATTAATAATTTTACAATTTTGATAGGAAGTTTTAATTAGAGCTGGCAGTATTTATGTGCTTTTGGCGCAAGTTTTTCTGCACAAGTGTAAAGCAGCGATTACATTACCCGGCAGATCGGGCCCGATTTGATATTCATTGCTGCTTAGCTTCAGTAGTTTTTCAAGTAACATTGGTGCACAAGCAATGTAATGTCAAAACGGGCCCGATCGGTAGGGTAATGTAATCGCTGCTTAAAAGTGACAAAGCAATATAAATCATCATATAAATTAAATCCACTGTCTTTTTCCTCCGTACATATATTTGTTAAAAGTACGAAATATAAACACAATTTTGACACTTCATTCTCGTATTTCGAACACCTTCGAATCGAGTGTTTGTCGAGTGTCGTCAAAGATTTAAAATTATTTATTTACAATAATTCTGGGATAGATTTTGTTTTTACATATTAAAATGGCTCTGTCTATGTTCTTGCGTACTCCAGGTAATTTTGTTACATTTTATCTTAAAACAGTTACATTACATAACATGGTGTTTTGATGACTGGTTGGCTATAGAAGAGCTTTCAATTGATAATAAATCATATATTACTAGAAAACAACCATCACGTATGATAACTATAATTCATACCGAAACAGTCCATGCTTTCAATTTAATTTACTTCGAGATCTTGTGTATAAACATAGGTTATGTTTGGTTCTATCTTGAGTTATATTAATATTAAGGTTTCTTACTCAAGTAATGCAAAAATCAGCACCTTTTTAACAACTTATCTGTTCTAAAAATTAAACATAAAATGTTATTACTTTCTCAGCATGCCTAAACCCGGTGCTAAGACAGTCCATAGCCCGGTTTGCAACTAAATCCTCAATGATGCACAGCAACCTCCCGGTCTCGACCATGCTGCTCAAAAACACAGCCTCCTTGACCAAAGCTGTGAAGTCTACGCCAATTTTGGATTCCGTAAGCTAACTTAATTGTAGTTTTTAATTTGTTTATTTGCGAAATTCTTGAAAAGACTTGTTATCATAATATCATAGGTCTAACTAGGAATTTCCTAGTATAGGAGAGTAAAGACTTTTCTAAACATTTTATAAGCTGCAATAGATTGTATTACTTAATAATAAAAATAAAGTTACTTCAAGAATTGCAAATTTTGCATTTTGGGTATTTATTAAGCAAGTTTTGAGCTGCTTCAATTAGCATTTTATAATAATAAATAAGAGTGGAAAACTAGTTTTATTTTGGTGGTCTATGCTATTTCATTTGCAGGTGCGTTCCCTCCGAACATCCCCTGTCAGACAGACATTCGCTAAGGACGAGCACCCACACGACCATGCTAAACTATGGGTGGTGGAGAAGGCATTGACAGCTCTGATGGTGCCGCTGATTCCTGCAGCGCTCATATACCCCAACAAGATACTGGATGTTGCCGTGGCCATTCTTATCACCGCTCACGGTCACTGGTATGATATAGACATTCGAAAATCATTTTACGGTCTCACTGGGGGCATTTGTTCGCCGGCAATTATTTACAGACGCCAAAATAATTCTTATTAATTACATAGATAAACAATGCGCGCGCAAGTTGCTCGCGAACGAATGAACGAATGCGGACGCACTTTTTTATGTTTATTTACGCGACTTGTGCTGGAACTCTTTCTTACTCAGCTATTGTTTTCCAACCACTCTGCGACATTTTTGGTTGCTCTAAACCAACAAACATAACATAACAACTCACAACTCCCGAATCAGCATAGCATACATAATTACATAGTAATGTATGTTTGTTTATGTTAGGTGTATTGTATTGTATGTACATGTATCTGATATGGGCCTAGTTGCGCATATCAACAGTGCTACTACGTCATCGTTTATGTGTGTAGAGGTACGAAGCAACCAAAAATTTTGTTTCATCGCAGTGCCATCAGTCCGAATTCCACAGAAAAAGATGTATAGTAGTATGGGATGAAATGTTCAGTTTGTAACTGCTGCTGCAGTGATCTACTATTACCTTCTCTGTGCCTTAACCTACTCCTACCCTACCCTCATCCTCAATCCTTTCCATTCCCCAGGGGTTTAGAAGCGTGCGTGGTGGAGTACCTTCGAGTGCTAGTTGTCGGTCGCATAATCCCGAAGCTCGCCATGTTTCTAGTCTACGTAATGTCTATAACCCAACTGGCTGGGCTACTGTACTTGTCTTTGAATAACAAAGGCCTGGCAAAATCATTCTGGGACTTCTGGTTGAACATGATGGGACCTCCGTATGTGCCGTTTCCTCCGCCAACTGGGCATGTGGCACCGAAGTGTAAAAGACATAATGATTAGAGGTTATTATCTATTGTAATATTGCAGAGGACACTTATTATATTCGTATTTTTATTTGTAAATTCTGTGCTGGATTTGGAGCGAAAGAAGACATAAAATGTGGCTGCTTATCTGTCCGAGCATACTGTAAAACTCAGTAGTATGAAGGACGAGTGTTTTACGGATATACAGGTACTTATATGCACCCTAAAAAATATGAAACGAGAAATAATTTTTCGAGCATCAAAAAATTACTAAAGCAAACCATAATGAAACATGCTCATGAAACTGAACAACTTTTTTCCCACAAAGAACATAGTTCGAAATACTTCAGCTGTAGCGCATTTACTATGGCAAGTCATTTCTTTTTCGTATTTCGACGTTTCTTGGGAAAAGTAGTTCAGTTTCACTAAAACAGATTTCGCCTCTTTTGACAGGCTCCATAGGCGTGGTTTTATGACCTATATGTACAATGCTGGTTTAAAAAGACTTCTAACAACTATTTTCAGGGGTTTAGAAGCGATCGCCGTGGACTACGTACGCGCAGCCATCTTCGGCCCCGTCATCCCTAAGATCGCCATCGCATTAGTGTACATCATCTCAATCGCAACCCTCTGCGGGCTGTTCTACCTGATCAGCCATGACGTGGGCTTCGCTAGCGCCATCAGGAACATCTGGGCCGTCAAAGCCGACAAGCAGGCGTAAATTGCCTGTATGTAGTGTTGTGCCTGTGCTTTTGGACTGCCAAAAGTACCGAAACGTCTATCGCAAAAAAGGCAATAAATTGGGAAATTGACGTTTTGGGAATTTGACATTTTGGGAAGTTAAATGTTCTAGGAAGTTGGCTTTTTGGGAGGTTGTTGATTTGGAAAATTGACTTTCTTGGACAGTTTGGAACGATTGTTACATCTATCGCGAAATGTAAATACATAAGTCTCAAAGCACAGGAACAAGACGCAATTTTGGGGTTTAATATTTTCGAATTACTGAAAAGTATTGACAATTTTGTACAAAATATAAATATGGGGTAGTTGAATTACAACTACAAGGACAATACTTTTCAACGTCATATTATTATAGTAACGAAAGGATTAAATTAATAACAATACATTCTGTTAACAGGTATTTGACCTACATAAACATAACTCATGGTCTTTTATCTTTCCAAAGTATACTTTTCACGTTAAACTTTTTTACTTTTCGTATATTTATTTTCATTTTCATTGTAGTCCAAATATCTGGCAAAATTATTGTGAGTATATCATTGGGTACTTAATGCGAAACGCAACGTTTGAAATTATTTTATTTGGATTTTTTACCAAAAGTATTATTTACGTCGTATCTCGATTCTCGGCTACTTAATTGTAGTTTATTTTATGGAATGTGCTGTGCGCTATAATGTATGTGAATAATTTATTATTAGAAATAAATGATAGATACAATCAACTAAGGTTTGTTTTTCTTTGCTACTATTTTTATTTGTGTTTGAGACTGTCCCATTTCTGCCATAACCGGAATCTGTCCTTAACGGACCGAGGGAATTAAATCAGAAGAGATATTGATTTTTACGGCAAAAATACAGTAGTTCTTTTGCGACTTCATTTTGCCATAATATTATTTCAATAGTACCAAGTTTGTCATGCGTTTATAAAATTACTTTAATTAATTAATTATGAATAAAATAATGATGATTAAAATACGTTTATTTTAATTCGATTTGGGTTTATTAAAATTAGCAAAATATAACATCATTTTGGGGTAACATACAATATTAGCTATTTTGTTATATCTATTTACAACACAAAATAAATAAATATAAACATAACATTGATACCTTCTTTAGGCTATGTCAATAAATATCAAAAGAATACTGTACAAATTGTGATTTCTGGCAAAACCAGAATTTATCCATATACGATACATAAGTTTTATTAAAAAAATGTACACCGAGTTGGAAGTTATTCTAAACATAATTTGGTTGGTAATGGTAAATAACAGTCTTTTATTAATTAAATTTCTAGTGTACTTAATATGCTTTGGTCATTATTGAATATATGATTACTTGTATTTTAAACAATTATAGTGATAGAAAAACAAAGAATGTGCCAGCTGCATCTCCTCCCGGGCATGTTGTAAAAACCAGCTAAGGGATTCGAGGGTTTCAGTGTATTGCAATTTAGGCGATGAGCTGACAATCGGTCACTATACATCTGTAATAAATAACTCTCAAAACCTGTCAGACGTGGCGAACTACCTTTGTTTAGGTCGTTTTTGCTCTGCCTACTCCATTAGGGATATAGGCGTGATTTTATGTATGTATGTCAAAAATATCTAATTATTATTTATCAATGCTCTTTTTCAATAAGAGTAAAATGTAGGTTTCTGACTTGGATGGTCAATGTAACATGACTGTAGTCGCAGTCTATGAACAAAACATAGAATGTTCTAGCTGCTACTCTTCCCAGACATACTTTAATAGTGGGAGACGAGGGTTTCGGTTAAAGGCTGAAAACCGATCATTATATAAATACTCAGTTCGTGGCGTAATAGCCCTAATATGAGTTCGATGAAGCTCTGCCTACCCCGTAAGGGATAAAGGCGTGACTATATCTATATATTAAGTAAATCTAGTATAGTCTACTGTGCGATACTACTATTAGTATCAGTGACATGTCGTTGATGGAATATATGTAACGCTTCCCATTGTTTGGTGTGAAGTAAGATATGTGGTCTTTTGCCCTTCATGTAGTCTACAGTCTGTTTGGGCGTCCAGCCGTGTTTCTGGAACATAATATACAAGTGGTTATCAGTTGTGGTTGGTTTTGCTCACATCTGAATTAATTTGAAATTAATCCTGTAAATTTTTTTGGACGATAATTTTGAGTTCCTGCAGAGGGCGCTGAAACTGGCTAAAAAAACGTTTCTTTACACGAAAAAGTCTATTGACTATTTATATTTTTTCTAATTTTGTCAAATCAATCTTTTTACATCTCCGAAAGCTGTATTTTACTTGTCTATAGTTCATTATTCAATAAAGCAGCACTATGAGAGCCTTTCTAAACTATAAATTTTACACTAAAACTTATTTGTCACATCGCGTGAAACGAAAACGTCAAAACAACGTCATACGACTTGCGACAATGAGGCGCGCACAACGCCTCTATCTATCTTGAAATTCATCTATTTTGAAACTGAGAATTTTCTCCGGAACAAGTAAATTAAAAACCCCCTCTGGGACAGAAAATCAACATTGTGCAAAAATAAATTACGGTGATGGAATTATAATTTTTGTACGTTGTTGTTTAGATTTGTCTCAACTCCTCCCTCAGGCACTAAAGGTCCAATTACCGGAATGTCCACTCGCTACTCGGGGCGTTAAGTCTATTTCCCGGAAAGTCAATTTCTCTGAATGTCTATTTCTCTGAACGTCCATTTTCTTGAACGTCTATTTCTTTTAATCAATTAAGCGACCTATGTGATAAAACTATTCATCCTTATATTTGGCATGGGTGCGTTCTCACCATCATAAGATAGCACCCGACTAGAGTGGCGCTCCGCGTCCTTCCTGCTTTACAATGCACGTAGACTGAGCCAGTGTTCTGATCACCTTCTACTGGAATTCGGGGTATCTTGCTGCCTAAGGGGAGAAATCTGGAAAAGAAATGTTGTGAAGGTAATTTTTAAGATTTTATAATTATCTATCACTCACTCACAATCACACTCATAGCCCCCACTAGGATTCCCTGTATCGGGGTGCCATAGACATACACAGAAACAACCACAAAGAACACCCAGACCCAGAAACAGACATTTAAATTCATCATTCCAATGTCTGCCTCGGCCGGGAATCGAACCCGGGACCCTCTGCGTAGCAGGCAGATACACAGATACACTGCCAATTGGGTACTTGACTGGGTAGCTTAAAAAATTCAAAACGTTTATACTTAAAACTAATGGCTAAAAATATTGTGGATTTCATTCATCATAAAAAAAAAATGCACTTTTAGATTTTTATAATCGAATTAAAAGTATATAAGTTATTGATTTGATTAGTCAATATTTACTAAAATGTGACGTCATAATTTACTATTTTCATACAAAAAAGCGTTTTTGACATTTCATAAAAAGTTGCTGATTTGACTAGTTGGAAAGTAGCCAATTAGGATGTGCGGGCCGGGCCGTCTGTGTTAAGAATGTATAATGTGTACAAACCGCGAAAAAAACACTTATTTTGATAGCAATGATTTAATTGTATAGACAGTAGGTAGTCCATTTTGGAACAAGACAATCTGAGAATAGTCCATAAGGCACACTAGTCAAATCGGAAATGGACAAAATGGGATAGTAGTCTATTTGAATCTTCAGTCTGTTTGACACCCTAGACTAGACATAGTTGAATGATTTGAAAAATATGCATTAAATATTGGACTTAAAAACTACATATAAAGTGAACTTTAAAATAACGTTTATTAGATCCTAAACCGACGTTGCAAAGTCGCAATCGTGGCCAGCAGAGGACTGTCTAATGTTTGGTAATTAAAAAAAAAAAACCTGTTGATGAATTTGACGCCCTCGTAAAGTTTGTCCTGGTCTGGAGCCTCGAAGATGTCCGTGGTAGCTAGCTGAAGAAATTCAACGCCGTGCGCGCGCCACCTCTGAAATGTTATTGGATGATGGTAGCAATTCGTAGTTGCACGACTAATATAAGTCTATATCTGTAGTTTTGTATCATGAGAGAACTGAAAGGGACGACAATAATTTTTGTCAAGATTTAGTTAAGTCGTGCCCGGATGGTGTAGTGGATAGGGCCGCGGCCTTTTGTGCAGGAGGTCGTGGTTCGAATCCCACCTCGTACAAATGTGTTTTTCGGTTTTTACGGTGAAGGAAAACATCGTGAGGAAACCTGCACACACCTACAAAGAAATTCAAAGGTTGTGTAACCTAATCTAGGATTGGGTCTGGTTTCCCTTCTGGGTTGCGGAGGTGAGATGGCAATCGCTTTGTGTAAAAACCAGTACCCTCGTTCAATCCCCTAGATTAGGTAGCCGACCCCGTGAAATACGGGAAAAGGCTAGGAAGATGATGACGTATTTAGCACATAAATATACCGGGTGTAAGGGACAACTTCCGCAAGCTGATAGGGGTTATTCAGTCAACGAAACTGGACAACTTCCACCAGGAAATCCTTTCAGGAAATGAACATATTTTTTGACATCTTCACAATCAGGTGATCACCCATAGACCACGGAGGCAGGCGACAGTAAAATGTAGTTCAAATAGGTCACTTGAACACAGATTAAATCTTAGTACCTACAGATAATAATTTGTGTTTTTTTTCTAACAATAGGATCTATGAATGAGCATAACAATAAATGCTTAGATGTCAACTGATCACCTTTTTTACTTTACTGATAGAAGGACAAAGGCTGGTTGAGTAAGATATACTTGAAACTATTTTTAGTGTGCATGTCTTGTATTTCCAACTCGATGCTAGAAAAAACTACATCAAAATTTCATGTCTTTTTATTCAAAAACACATTTCAAAAATAAATTATATGTGTTGGCAAATTAGTTAAGTTACTAAATCTACTATTTAAATATGTTGTTATATCTAATAGCTAAAACTTATTTTAGAAACAAGATTTTCGATTAAAAGACATGAAACTTTGACATAGTTTTTTCTAGCACCGAGTTGGAAATACTATAGAAAAATATTAAAATAATAGATCATAATTAATAAATTCTGCAAGCTTTCATATAATTATTAAGAATTAATAAAAATAGAATTTCCTTTGCCATGTGCAAATTCTTATGGTGATCAATGATCATATATCATGATCATAAATTTAAGTAAAATGGATTATTATCAAATAGTTTGTAAATACCTCAGCATCGTTGGAGAATATCTTGAGCTCATAGGTCTCATTCATCGAGACCACTCCCTTTACATTCTCTTCCTCTACAAGCTGAAAAAAGAAAATACATATTATAATAATGTATTTTTGTTTAAAAACTTTGTGCACTCATTCATAGTAGATTTGTATCCAATTTATATCCAAATTGGCTTTCCTATCCTAGTAAATGTACGACAGCTTGTGCACCCATCCATATCCACTTAATTTAAATTTTTTCTGATACGAATTGGATACAAATCTAATATGGATGAGTGCACAAACACCCTAAGGCTAAGGCTGGTGATCGCTGTAACTGCTGAAGTCTGGTTAAAACTTAAATCAACAGTTTATTTAATTTCAAAGGAAAATCCAGGTAAAAATAAATAGGAAAGAAATACACAGATTTTTAATTATTGCATACCTACTCAAGAAATTAAATTTATTTTATAGACTTTATTTTATTTATTTATGAGCCTGTGGTGTCCCAATTTTTTTAGATGATCATTTAAAAAATATTTTTAAAGTATTTATATTTTCTTTTTATCTTGATTGTTTACTTAAAAGGTTGTAAGCATTTACTTAAAATCTCAGAATTCACGATAGTACAAAAGTAATGAGAAAACTAGCTGTTAATGACACTAAACATTTGTTGACATACTTAAGTAAACGTTTAATTTCGTGAAACTAATAGATATTGTAACACTATCACACCAGCAGGCGCTAATTATCACTATTATAAGTATAAACTATTATGGTTCTTGTCATAAAACTCCTTAAAATCACCAAAAGTTTCACTTAACAATAACCTCAAAAGCGTACCTGTCTGCTCATTCCCTGAAAAGGCAGAGCCCCAAGAATCACTGTGTCATCCATCCTGTCGTACCAGCGTCTGCTGGTCACCTTCTCCATGAAGACATTGTAGAGAAGAGTCGGATAGAAGGTCACACGAGCAAACATCGCGGTACCCTGAACAAAAATTGACGATTACACGTAAATTTACAGTTAGGCGACGACGCAGCGCGCGCTGTGGGCTGCACGGCGCTTCTCTGTGCAGTTTCCTACCATGGTGAAAGCTGGTCTCTGTGGTGGGGAGCCGCAATTTATATATTTGAGTCAGCGAGAACTCTCCGTCCGTCCGTCGACCAAAACTTGAAAGTTTTAACAGCTGTCAAGTATAGTGCTGCCAGATGTATTTTCAGTATTTTCTGCAAAATATGTCGGCTATTTTCTGTGGCTGGGGAGACTTTAGAGATCTCATTTTTATAATACTGGCCAAAACTTGACATCGAATGACACAGCCCGCACATTGAAAATAGTTTTCTATTCCATTATTGTTTTCAAGTGCTCCCATTATAGAAACTAAAAGAAACCAAATCTTAAAGTAAAAGCAAATGGCGAATTTGTGATAAATCATCCACATCTGGCAAACCTTGTTAGGTTTTTAAAAAAATATTTTGGTTTGAATACTTGGCTTTTGAGTTAAATCAAAATCAAAACTTGATAAACTCGTGCAAAGAGTTTTAATTCTGAGATAAACTTTATAGTACCCATGGTAGTAGGTACCTATACACTGCTAAAGACGACATACATACACCTCATACACTTTTGTTGATCAGCACCAGCACCTGCAAAATATCCATCAGTCACGAGATGATATTGCTATATTAGATTTCTCAGGCGTTTCATTCTAACCACAACTTAACGCCTGATTTTTTTTGTATAGCAGTATCCATGAACCAAACACTTTCGCTGTATCTAAAATTCCAAAAGGTAAAAGTACTGATGGAAAGATAGTTACCCCACTCCCAATCCCAAGGGCATAAGGGAATTTTAGACTAACATCGTTCTTTCAGTTCCCTACATGAAAGACATAAACGCACGACTTGCATCATATAATCACGCCTTCATCCTTAATGGGGTAGGCGGATCGTAAACGACCTAAACAAAGGTCGTTCCGCCATGTCTGACAAGTTATGAGGGTTATTCCAGATAGATCTGTATATTGCTATAGTGACAGGTTGTCAGCCCATCGCCTAAATTACAAATACATAGTCGTGCGTAGATGTCTTTTATATGGGAAACTTGAATTTCTAATCCGTCGTGCTGTATGCATGGTAGGTATGAATTATGGTTTTTGGTTTAAAGAGAGTGTAGATGGCGATGATGATGTCACCACCTTTCTGGTTCTAAGAACTTTTTAAACATCCTACCTACACCCATCATTGGTCATTGATCAAATCGACTTGTAGTGTAAGTAGGTATACCCGCCTAATTTCAACTCGATTCAAATCCACCTTGTGGGGTTAATTTTTTGTTCGACGGCCATTTATTAAATTCGCCTTCGTTCGTAAACCGAAAGAGATATCATCGCGGTGATGTATCGTCGCCATTTGTAAACGCAGCGGGCGGCGCGCGCAGCGACATTCCAAATTCAAAATTAAATTAAAACGCGGTAAAAACAACGTGTTCTTGTCATGTGAGTCACTCGAGAAGCTCTTTTGGGTATTTTATAGTTTTGCTCATTATTGGGACGTTCCGTTCATGTGGTAAATGAATATGATTTCTATATTTAAAATTTCGCATTGAGGTTATCCTGAAGTGATCCTTAAAGAAGTGTAAAATATTTGACGAAATGATGTATCGCGCAAAAGATGCTGGGCAATTTGTAAGGAGCGATAGCGTAAATAAAACAATTAAGAATAAGTAAAAATGTTCGCGTCCTCAAGGCTTACAGACACAGATTACCTAGTATATATGTCCCTTAAAGACGAGTGCACAGATTACCTAGCGAGTGAAGCCGAAGTTTCGTCAGCCGTGGCTGGCCGTGTTCGTTGTTCATAATTCAAATTTGGAAAGATTTGATCAGCGCTAATTTGTCTATGACTAGGGATCCCGGTCGCATGGGTGCGTTCCGATTCACATTTCATTTTCTCATACTTATGGGGACATGGTTCCGTATGTTTTCCATTTTATAAAATAATACATAGATTGTTACCCGTATGCTAGGTTTAAAGTACTTAAAATACTTACAACACCTTGTTACCTGTCCCACTGCTCAAACCCTATCTTCTTTGCTGCGCCAATCTCGCCGATTATCCTGTAACTTTTTGAACCTTGACCTTACTAAATCTCAACAAAAATTATTGCCATCCCGTTCTTATCTCTTATGATAGAAAGTGACAGGTATGGACTTATATTAGTTAACCACGAATTGCTACCAATATTTAGCTAAATTATAGCGATAGCTGTACATTACAGGTTTGTTTTGTTACACTACACGTTTACGTTTAGGTTTACCTATTTCACCGAGGACCCCTAAAGTTCGTAACGAGTTTCCTTCATTTGAACGAAGGTTTCTCCGATTCTCGGAAAGGGACCACTATCAGTAGTTTCAATTCAAATGAATGAGTTGATAATTAAATTCGACCGCCGAATAGCCTCATTTGTCCACCTGTCTCCGAAACACGACAGCCATGTTTTATTTTTTTACTTTTTAGGTGTAAAATAAATGGTGCGCATAAAAAAGGTATGATCAGCTATTGGTAGGTAAGGATTAATAAATTAAGTGGGTACTTATATACTAGGAGGTCACGACAAAAATTGTAACTATCATTTGAGTGGCTGTCCTGGGTTAAAAATGATGAAGAGCAACCCCTGATGCCAACAATCTTGGTCTGGCTGCCCAAGGCGGCTGCGTTAACTTTTTATGGCGCTTCAGAGCTGACTTATCGTGACCGAAAAAAAAACTATGTTTGCGGACCAGTTTTGTTGTATGACGTTAGACATCTGTACTAGTATAGTATTATTATTATCTATGATCCTACTAATTAATATTATAAATGCAAATATTTGGAGGTTTGTATATTTGAATGCATGTTACTCAATCACGCTTCAACCACTGGACGGATCGAGATGAAACTTAGCAAACATACAGTTTGAATTCTCGAATAGGATATAGGCTATTTTTCACCGCTGGAAAATATAAATTTTCACGAAAATGCTCATTTAACGCGGGTGAAGCCGTGGGCGGAAAGCTAGTACCTAGGTATCCAATAATCCGAAAAGTTACAATAAATTACTAATAAATAAATAAAAGTAAATGGCACGGAACACTCTGCTACTCAATATATTTTTTAATCGGTCGGGTATAACATAGAACGCATTAAGACGCGATATCGAGCGCCATCTGTCATCATTAATGCCAGAAGATCCTAATAAGTTCCATATAACAAATTAAAAAAAAGTTCCATATAGCGATAAAAAAAGTATCAAAGAGTTGCGCCCGGTTTAATGGTTGTAATTGTACATACATACATACATACACAAATCACGCCTTTATCCCTAGAGGGGTATGCAGAGCAAAAACGACCTAAATAAAAGTCGTTCCGCCACGTCTGACAAGTTTTGAGGGTTATTACAGATGAAAATGTATATTGCTATAGTGACAGGTTGTCAGCCCATCGCCTAATTACAATACTGAAACCCTCGGATCCCTTAGCTGATTTTTACAGCATGCCCGGGAGGAGATGCAGCTGGCACATTCTATGTTTTTCTATCTCTCCCAGTCCAGCATGGAAGTAATTGTGGTCAAAAGAAATATGAGGTTCTTGTACTGCATTGTACAGGACAGATTAGGTTAACTGAAAATGCTAAGAACTCTCGATACAGCCTCCGTATCGAATGTTCGACTCCCATTTCATACCTATTACTTTGGTAAAAAAATAAAAAAAGTTTCATTATTGTATGAAATTCATGTAATAAAAGTTGAATGTTAATACATGGTTTAACTAGTAAGGGTTTTAAAGCAGGCAGGTGGCTTTTTTCCTTTACATGTCCTGGTACTATCTTGCCATTTAGGTAGGTACATTACAGAACAGACACGCCTGTATTTCTTTTAGGGGTAGACGTGTGTCAACTGGACGATCTTAAGAATTAAAAAAAGAAAAAAAAAGAATAGATACCTATCTGAACTTAATAAACCCTAAAAAATAGAGGAAATTATGATAGATTTTGTCGTGGAGTCACAGTCACAGCAGCGGCACTTACACACTATAAATATCCAAAATTATTATCTTAATGTGACACTTACGGCTATTTAAGTAAAAAGGTGGTTTATAGTTGAATAAAATGGAGCATAGAAAGATAAGGGCACATGTTTGATGGTTTCTTTATGATTACCTGAACAAATTACAAGTTAGCTTAGCTAGCAGTCAAAAAATGCATCGGCTTGATTTGAATTGATTTAATCAAATATTTCTTATGGGTGGTATTTTGTGCTTGTTCAGCATTGATTCAGGAAATCTTTAATTCCACTTATCTATTTCCACTGCACTGCCTTAGTTTGCATTCAGTTTATATGAAGTGTGTAGAGCATAAAGCGCTACCTACCTTATTTTATTTAAATCCAGGACCAAATTTTCTGGAAACTGGAAATGGAAAGGTCCCCTTTAGCCAAGCTTGGCCCAAAATGGTGAATGTATTATGCGACCCATCGACCATCGGACGCTTATTTGTGTCCAAAAAGCGCTCGGAAGACTTAAAGCCTCCGCTTGATGTATGGCGACAACACACCGACCGACCTTTATATTCAAATCACCCATTCAAATCAAACATGGAGAGACTTTATTCAAATTCTCTCCTAGTCTATGCGTTGACAATTCGCGGGCATTTCGCAAAAGGAACTCGCCCGTCATTGGTCATATCATTCGAAATTCGAAGGTTTACTTTTTTGGCGCTCCGATACGCATCTGGCAGGGTGCGTTCAGAAGTCATGTTCCGCTGTCTTCGTTTTATTCTGGCTCGATTGTGTCCAAGGAAGATATAGTTGGAGATCGGCAGATATTTGACGTGAGGGACTGATAAAGTTAGTGTTTTGCGGCGGGCGGCGGTACGTTAACGAGGGGCTGAGTAATGAGCGACGCTATTGTGATTTGAACAATGGGTGGTTTCGATATCCCATTGTTTTCTATTATTGACAATAATAGCATAATACAGTGGCTGAAGGCGAGCAAGCCTTAACCATCATGTAGAGGTACTTGAAACCAGATCTTAGAAACGAGAGTATATTTTCTTGAAACAGATAAGATCAACACTGTTTTGTGAACGTGATGGACCTTTTACGAAGCCTTTTACATATAATTAGGTAGATGCTTATTTGCAAATATCGGAGGCCGAAAGTTGATGCAAAATAGATGGGTGAGGTGCGTTCGAAACGAGACATCTGCATACAATAAGATGCGCTCCAGATTCATGTAATTTACTGCCACTGGTCGCCGCTTAGATGTCGCCCTGAGATAGGAGCCACCTAATTTAAAACTGATATTTTTTTTAAAGAAAGGTGTATGCTGCAGGACTTGTTTTGCTGCTAAATTTGCGGCAAGTTTAAAGGCGTTTTTTGCGTTCCTTCAGGGTAAAACGTTTTAATCTTCATTTAAATAACGTCTTACCTTCAGAAGTGATGAGTATAGGTATTCAAATAGCATTAAGAGTTTGAATTTGCATAAATAATATCGTCATATTTCACTAAATAAGTAATAAGAAATTACGCTGATACACTTAGTGGTCTTATTTACTTCTCTGCTGAACTGATTCCTAATCCACGATCTCTAGGCCGAGCTGTTACTATTATATATTCTGTGCCTGAGATCCTGGGTTTCAGACCATTAAATTACAGACGCAGTGAAACATCAAGCACCTGAGACTATTCAGTGTTACAGTTTGCTCAATTCCAGAATTTATCTATCTATAATTCCACTGTCAAATTTTGATGCCCTTTTTTGAGATGGATTTTTGAGATATTTTGATGAAGAACTTTGATAATTGCCAGCCTTACCTACGTTTATTTACTATTTACGACTATAGATAGATATCAATTTGATTAATCCTTATGCTGAGATTTATCCATTTCCTAACATACGGGGTGTAAGGGACGCGTACCGAAAACTGATAGGGTAGGGGTTTCTCAGTCAAGGAAACTGAACACTTATCACCAGGAAATTCTTTTAGGAAATGAAATTTTTGTTTTGCTTTTCCCTCTGATCGAGGTGGTCATTTTGTAGAAATATAGGATATTCATTAACTGAGCAACCTCTATCAAATCTAATTAAAGCGTTCAATAGAGTAGAGAATGCTAAGAAATATAAACGACTCTACAATCCGCAAGTATATTCTGTAAAAAGGCTTCTTTATCTTTTTATTTAATTTTGTTATTAAAACCAGTTATATACAAGCAGGTGTCGCAGGCTTGATCGACGACCATTCTAACTGAAGTAGTTTTTAATACGCACTTGGGCTTACAAAGAACGACGTATAATAACTCAGAGAGCCTCTTGAGTAATGCTATGGAGGTATCATTATCATTTGGCGGGAATAAATAATTGACATGGGCGTAACGGCATGAATTTCGAATAAACAATTCAATTTTTTAGTTTTTTTTCGTCTGTTGACCGCCAATTACGGTGTTCGGAACGCCCCTCGCTGACAAATTGTAGTGCACTGTGGAACGCACTCCGCGCCCTTTTAACTTTTTCAAACAATATGGCTGCCGTTTGATCATAAATCTAACTGGCCAGTCGTCATTTTTCTTTGGGATAATTAGTTTGTAGCTTTGTTGGGTCTGTAACAACAAATGTCAGATGGATTTGTATATTTCGCGTTATTTCTTCACTACAATTAAAGTTATTGCTCAGATCATCTTCTAAGCCTTAGATACTAGGCTTAATGCAAATAAAAGTTACAAAAAGAAAGTGTAATTAGAAACAGTAAAGGTAAATGCATAAAATATTTAAAGGATCCAATTAATTAAATAATTTAACGAGATCCCTTTTAAAATTATATAAGTAGACATTTTATGCAATTTTTATTGAAAACTGTTTAAGTAAGTACCTGTTTTATACTCCGTTCGTACCAATTAACTGAATATTTACATCCGATCGTTTTACACGATCGATCTTAGCTAATTTAATTTAATATTTAAAACTGGCCGTCGCACTTACTGAACTAAAAAAGAAAATAATTAAAAAGAGTAATGGCTGCACGCGGGAAAATCGCAGGTGCCCGCAAGCTGCGCGCGCACGTTAATTATTCGAATTCGAAATTCAAATTAACTCGCGTTCGTTGGCGGGCTGAAAGGGTAGTAACGTATTAATTACGTAATAACTGGCTAGGACGCGGCTGGTAATGGTTCTATTCAAAATATGTGTAGCCTCGAGGCCTCTTAGTGGTCTTCTGACTCTACATTATATTAGGTATGTAATAAAGATTCAAGATTATACCTAAATAACTTTGAAACTAAGTGGCGGTATCTTTAAAGAATTTACAACAATTTCCTACAGGGTAATTAGACTTGTTTATTGGTATTAAATTATAACAAATAAAGATTATCTAGACTCTACATATTTTCTAGCATTTGTATTAAAATACAGCTGACTCCAGGTATGTTAACTTATTATTTAATTCTAATACACGCAGTGGAGTTACAAGTGTGTCGGTAATAAACAAAGTTATGTACTTAACTTACATTATGTACTTATATTTTTCTTGGTTTGCTGCTCATGCATTAATTTCACACCCCCATACCATTAGACTCTATCAAACTTGCAAAAGATAAATCAGCTCATCAAAACCCACTGCCATAAATTAAACTAGCGGTGTGTTGACACCCCAATTCCTACTTTATTCAGCCAAGCGGCCAGTTGTAGATCATCCGTCGCTAGTGGAACATTAGTCAAGCTGTCAAACTTCCCGCGCAACTGTCAATGCGCCATCTATAAAACTGTCAAATGTCAACCGGTAGGCGGAATTCGAAAAATGGACAGGTGTGATTTGTCTGTGTCGGTGAGGATTTTGGGAGGAAGTGGAAGGATTAGAGGTGCTTACGTTAAATAGACATGTGATTTTAACATGTTAACGCAGATGCATGGTTATGTTTGGTGAGCTATTTATTTGAAATTACCAACTAAAGCTTCTAGAGATCTTAAACGCTATTTGCTACATTTTTTTTAAGTCTATGAGAGTTATACCATATATCCATCCATTTAAACCTTGAAAAGATTGATGAACGTATGTCGATTGACAGATTGTCAAAACGTGTTGGGAAATGTGGGTAGGTGAAGTAAAGTGGTACTAAAGTTTTTAAGATGGAAGAAAATTAATCGTTTTTAAAATCTGATAAAACAACGGACTGACTTCTAAAAATAAAGCTGAGTTATCATATCAACTTTAGCAGCTTTTATATGATTAGCATTATACTAAGCAATAATGGATAGAAATAAAATAACTTAACCATCTATCTGGACCAGTCAACTTTTAAGCTACATGATTAATGATCGACTAAAGACTCTAGGGATCCTATTTATAAAGTGATCTCAAGTTTGAGAGCATTATTAGGTGTGGATTAGACAGGCCGTTTTGTACTGAAATGACATTTCTGATTCAAACTCAAACTCGCTGTCACTCTTGAGAGCTGATTATAAATACGAGCCATTTTTATGAACTAAATTTTTTAAACTAAACTTTTACTCAAGTTACAGAAAAACCTACACATTAGTCTTCTCGATAAGTTAAGTTAAAGAAAAATTAACCAAATAAAGTTGTCAGACAACAATAGGTTCTGAATTCAACCCAGTACTGTTAGATTCTCTTTTGTTTCGAACTCTCGGGTTCAAAATTGATGGCAAGCATTTGCGTATCACGGTTTTACTGTTTTAGGTCAGGAAATAAATGTTGGTGATATTTTCTTTACATTTAATTAACTTGGTCTTGGGAAATACGTGTTGTTTATGGCAGACCACAATACGGGGTGTAAGGGACAGCTTCCCGCAAACTGATTACTTAAAAAATAATCCTGGTTATAGCTTTTCAGTTTCGTTGACGAAGCAACCCCGATCAGTTGCGGTAAGCTGTACGTCCCTTACACACAGTATAAATAGCACTAAAAATAAACTAAACTTAATATCTATATGAGTCGGCTCGACAAAAAAGATATGCCCAATCAGTCTTCTCGAAAGCAAAGAGCCCCGAGTAACAATACCAAGAAACTAAATGACAAACATCTTACTTCGAATTATGAGTGAGATAAATACGTAAGGATTGAGACGTTCGAATCGACAATATGGAATGTCGAGTGTGTACAGAATACCACTTTACATTTGCCGCCAGTTTTACATCTCCGCCAGGAGATTCTAAGTTGTCGGCCATTTTGACAGAGGTAAAATAAAGTTGGTAAAGAATATCGATTGGAGTATTCGATTAGAGCGAGATGTGTTATCGAGAATATTCAGAGGTTGGAATGTCAACTTCTTAGTTTGTTTTTGTTAGGAGTTGTTTTGTCTACAGGTAGTTGGTGTTATGGGAATTATAACTGTAATAAGCGAAGTGATTTCACAAGTGACAGGACATGAAATATGACGTTGACTCTACATTTTCCCTTAATTTCTGGAGCTATAACTTGCGTAGCATATACAAACAGGTACCTACAAATTTTCAACAGCATATCTCTAATACGCAACCCATCATCTGGAGTGCAAAATACATACAAAAGACGCAGAAAGGACACCCGGACGACCAGAAATCGAAAACATTAGGACCCTATTTCCAGTATGCAGATATACATTGCCAACTAGGCTCTGTTAGTCGTGTATGCAGGTAAAATAGTTAGGTACTACTTACTACATTATAGGTAGCTCCCTAGGGCTTGCGAACAGTGGCTACGCTGGCGGGTGTGTGGTTAAACGGGTGTGGGGTTATTTTACATGTACAGTCGTACAAGGATCTTTTGGCGCGTGGGTGACATTGACAGCACAGATTACCTAGTACTTATAATATAATGTCCGTTAGGTTACTTATACTAACTAGGTAATCTGTGCTGTCAATGTCACCCACGCGCCAAAAGATCCTTTTGAGCCTAGCTAGGTAGTATTTTTGTAGAGACATTCGTAACAACGTAGTTTTGTGTATCTTTGTAATATTTGGCTGAACTGAACACCGTGCTGCTAGAATTTAATTAGACATTTCAACACATAATTCCGAACAGCTGTTGATGGCAGGTCGGCCATGTTTGTTGACGAAGCGCGCGAAATTATCCAGATTCGCGCCATTTTCACCGCTAACAGTGTTTGTTATTACCGCCAAATTGTAAATCGGTAAATATTATGAACACCGTATGTGTGTTCGTGTAAACAATTAAATTGTTTTAATGATAACGGTGTACTTTGTTTAGACTATGCGATGAGGCAGGTAATAGTGCTAGCATCACACGAATATGGACTAAGAAAGGTTAGCATTAGCTAAAACGGACTATTACTAGTTTTACTTATTTTTTGCCCAGAATATGTTTATTTCTATTCCTCCAAGTAAAAAGTAATGTCATTTTGTTCCCTTATTTAATACGAGAGACAGTCTGACTCTACCTACATATATAAATAGCAGTTAGTTCAAGTTATATTCTATCGTATCGTATTGTTAACGTTTTACTACTGACTCGTCTGTGTAATGTTCTATTGACTATGTGTTTATTATCAATAATTTAATATTGGTGTAGATAATTAATGGATTACATAGCCATTTCGTACGCAATTGAGCAAACATTATAAATAGTTGTAATTTTACTGTGTTTGGTTAGCATTGACCCATATTATTATACACTTGTGGTTGAAGATTTTCCGCGCAGTTTTCCCAAAGAAATAGGATAGGTAGGTAAGTACATATTACAACAGATACCTAACTATAAAATGGCCGAACCGCATAAACACAAGGTAAACGCCCTATCCCGGGTTAATGCACAGGTCAATACGTCAAAATAAAACAAGAATTTAAACACGTAATGACCTTTTTAACATCACCTTTTAATTTTTACTTTTTTTTCTTCAGGCAAAGGTCCGGCATAATCCGTCGGTACGGAGGTCTAAACAGCGGGGGGGCTGGCAGGTGCGTATGGGCATCTCATACTCGGGTCCTTTGCCAATGGACGGGATGGAGAAAAAAATGTGGCTAAGATTCTGTTAGCGGCCAGTTTTGGTCGAAACTTTTTTGTGAAATAGATTCGAAAACATCTCCGTCCGGCTGCTTTCTTTTATAACTTTTATAACTTTAACTGAATTTCATGGGAGAGATCTCAGAAATCCCTCAAGTGGCTTTCAGAGAACCTGTTACTGTAGCAATAACAAAACGATATTATATCATATGTCTTGAAAATTATTTCGATGGATGCCCACCGTGTAAATACTTAGGCGTGATTTAGAGCATGTTTTTTTTTAAATAAAATTTATTCCAGTTATCAAAGGAACCCAAATCCCCACACTCGTGGCTGCGCAGGCGCACGCATCCGGACAAGTGTGACTAATCGCTCCGTCACGCCGGCCGATTATAGCCTACTCCAGTGATATGTTGAATTATGTCAGGATTATACAATGTACAAGTTGTAACCTGAGTGAGGTCAATGTAATGGGTAATGGAGACACTGAACAACTTTTCCAAAGGGATAGGTTCATTGACTCACGCATGTATCCCTCATGGGGTAGGCAGATTGTCGTTGACTGTCACATGCATCCGGACAAGTGTGACTAATCCGATTATAGCTCAAGCAGGACATTACATTGTATATGTATAACCTGAATGAGGTCAATGTAATGATGAAACTGGACAATTTTACCAAAGGTATAGAATCCTTAAAGTAAAGGCTTAAAATACTTTGATTATATCATTGTAATGTAAAATTAATTCTAGGGTAGCCCGGGGTCAATTGAAACAATTTCACTTCACATGCATGTAGTGCAGTTATTTATAGAGTGGGTAAACCAAGCTTGTATATAACTTAAAGGATCATAATTTGGCTCCAAAATTAAATATTATGTACAACTCTAACTCATACGGTTTAGGTGCTATAAACTTTCAAAGGTGACACGGAAATATGGTTCAACTGACCCCATACTGGGGTTGATTGAAACGGCACATGGGGTTGAATGAAACAACCAAATATCTTTCGAACAACAGAAGATTTGTATTCAGCTTCAATCATGTTCGTATTCTCGACAACGTTATAATAGATCAAGAAAGTTTGGTAAGCTCAGTACAAACATTTCATAATTTAATGATGCAAAAATATCTGAGATGATATGTATGACAATATTTCTTAAAGTTAATGACGTACAGAGATTTTAGTCACACTATTTTATTTCATTTAACATAAACTATACAGTTTTAGTGTAATATTATGCAGAAACAGAATATAATTGCAGTAAAATCCAATTTCTATTTTTCATACTAAAGTGATTGTTTCAATCAAAACAATGTTTCAATTGTAACAATATTTTTTTTTACTTATGAGGCTAGGGACACGAGTTAAATGACTGATGTTTTGTGTTGTGATGTGCTGGTATATTAAAAAAAGGTGGGGTGGCAGCAGCCACGCACACATACATAATATTTTTCTTGAAAGGAAAAGCAAAATTTTACGAAATTATTTTAGAGTAGGTATTTGACAAAATGCCCTTAACTATCTATCATTATTTTTTAAATGTACATTTTGTACTTTTAAGATGACCTTATAAGTCATCTTTCCATAGAATTTTGAATCTAAGAAAAGACTTTCCTGACAAAACCTCTTTATATGCCTGCTGATAGGCAAAGATGTCCTTGGAATTTCTGTCAGTGAGATGTTTTCTTTTTCTAGGCATCTGAAACATAATGTACATTAGTAGGGTAGTAGTCTAGGTAGCTGTGCTAATTTTCACTCAAATCTGCCCAGTGTCCGCCTATGATTGTGTTTATTATATTTTTTGGGGACAGTTGAAACACCGGGACGATTGAAACGTTTCAACTGTCCACAGGCATATTGTTGCAACTGTCCCCATCGGGCTTTTTCTGATTTCAAGGTAAAAAAATACACTTTACACCGGCTTTAACGCTAAACCACAATTATAAACACAATCATAGATGAACAAAGAATCAAATCTTATCAAGAAAACAATGACAAAACAAGGGTGAAAAAAGCTAAAAAAGAATACATGATATCGTGAATACGTACTTTTTGGCGCGAAATCCGTTAAAGGGCCCTCCACACAACTACGTCCCTCGCTCGTTGAGCGGTACTGGTCCAAAATGGCGTCATGGCCGTCGGCATGTTTTGTGTATAACTTCACTCGCGTAAATATTATGGTTTTCGAGAATTTCACGTTGTTTCAATCGTGACTTGTTTCAATTGACCCCGGTCTACCCTACTTATCAAGCTCATTATTCAGAATATTTTTCACACACGACCGCATGAGAACACGAATCAATAGGTGATATGATAAACTCACGGTAATAGCGATTTATTATGCAACCATACCAATAAATGCGCATTCTTAATTTTTCTGAATCCGATCTGATCTCAACATTCTTCATTCATTGCCGCTTAGTAAAGGAGTTCTAAAGATTGTATGGTGTAAAAGTGGCAATGCATGGTGTATTGGAGCGTGTGTGGTGGAAGTGTGAGGAAGACAAGTCGTCGACCCGGGCCTTGACCGCGGTGAAAGCAATACGATTGTGTCCGATGTCCGATCATTCGAGATTGAGGCTGCGAATCTGCGAAATGTAGAGTGGTATGGAGTGGTAGAGCGACACGGTTTTTTACGATCTTCATGGAAAGGCAAATAGCTTAAGCCCATGCAGCCTAGTCTTCAGTAATAAGAACGACATGGTTTGCAAAATGAAAGTGGTTCGATATACAAATTACCGTGGAAGTTGCCAGAACTATTCGAAGAAATGGATGAGTTAAATAGAGAGTTGTGAAAAAGTAGGTCGTTGATGTTCCCGATAAGATTAGAAGATCCTAGGAAGTATTTTGAATGTCTGCTGGTTTTTGTAATGAAAGTCATCAAATAACAAAACTTTTTTGTAATCAACAATTCTTAAAACTAAATCAACAACAATTACACAATAGTCAACAATTGCAGACAACAGCAACAACACAAAAACAACTTATTGTTACACACAATAAATATCACATTTCAATAGCCTAAGTCAAAATGGTGGAAATACATCTCCACCAGATCTACTTCGAGTCTTATTTGTATTCTATTTACAAAATCGAACGACGAATCCGAATCGATACGGGATTGTAGCGAAATAAGTACGCTTACAGAATAAGCTTTTTACTTTTTCACTTCTGCAGCCGGCTTTAGGCAAATGATGATTGACATTCAGCCTAGATATTTTTTCTTTTTAATTTAGTGCTTTCCCTTGTGGTGGTAGATGTGCTTGTAGACGGGGACGTGGACGGGGTAAGGCTTGGGGATGGGGACCTCCACCTTCTTCTCCACCTCGACAGGGTAGGGCTTCTCGACCTCATAAGGGACGGGCTTCTCAACTGTGTATGGGACTGGCTTCTCTACGATTTGGGGCACGACCTGCGGAAGATGAGAATAACAATGTTAACAAAAACAGAAAGCTTTTTCTGTAGATTTGGTACAAATAATGCATAAGTAGGTTAATTAAATGCCAATCAACAAATTGATAAACAATTTTTAATTTTAAATGTGGAACACTATCATGCTATGTCGCAATCTGTCAAACAAGATTGCGCGGGCGGCGGGAAACGTTTTGTTTATTTTTTTCTGTACGGTCCACTGGCTGTCACTTTTACTTTCGTTGTGGCCAGTTGCATTACATAATAATCGGTGCACCGCCGTCGCGGATGGTGAACTTATAAAACACCTTATGTCACTGATTGTTCGAGGTTAAGCACCGACAGACAATGGCGGTATGTCATAATTTTTCCCGCGCAAAGTAAGATAACGATTACGACTGTGCACGCAGAAAATGAATACGTTTCACCTTCTTGCGGTTTGTTTTGGAAAGCTAAGAAAGCCGCAAAGGTAGAGTTAAGTACATTAACTTTGACCTCACTTGACATCGCTTTCCTAATCGTTATATACAATCATACAACTACTTGAAAATTTTAAAACGTTTCCTTTTATGACCAGTTTACAATGTTTTATAATAAGTAGGTCAATCTCTACACAATACTCTTTGGGGCCTTTAAAACCTTTAAAGCTGTTTCTCTTAGAGCTCTTTTTAAAGCTGTTTCTCTTTATCATCCCAGATTATTTTCTTCTTCTTACCGAGTGGGTCTTCGAGTCAAGCCACGTCAAGCAAACACCCGATGAACCCTGGTGTCAGAGTTTTCAAACCGCCTAGTAGCACAACTATTAGGCCTCTGACTCTGACATGCGACATGAAAGACAGCGACCGGGACCGACGAAGCACGGAATCTTTATTCGATCTTCTTCACCATTTTATTGTTACTTTTATATTTCAGAACGGATGCACGTTCCATGGTCACGAGTAGACTGACATATTATTTCTAGTAAAGATCTTTTTAGTATAGTAGAGTCCTTTTAATACTAAATTTGAATCCTTACCTTATAGACGGGAACGTGGATCGGCTGCTCCACCGTGACATGAACAGGGTAAGGCTGTGGTATGGGGATCTTCACGTATTGTGGGACTGATACGGCAACTGGATGAGGAACTGGCACCCCGATCTTCTTCACCACCGTCACGTGGTATGGCTTCGAGTGCTCCGAGTGGGAATGACCTTCGGGCTCCCATCCCTCTGAGGGTCTGGCTGAGGCTAGGGCTGCTAGCAGGAGGACGGCTGTTGCTTTCTGGAAGGTGGGATAAATTGTTGATGATTAAAGGAGTCTAGTGGATGATATCTAAAAATATGAATGCTGATTATGGTAATGGAAGACTCTTTTGAACAATGTTGGATGAATGAAAATTCATAATAAAACATGAAAGTATCTTTATGAATCTGTTTGAAACGAATCAAATAGAAGAAATTACTTATTAGTAAGTAAGTAGTTTATTCATTCTGATGGACCTAATTTGATTTGCAAAAATGATTAATAAAGATATAAGCACGTTGAGAGAACGCAATGATAATAGTTGAAGTTCTAAAGCAGAAAGAGTAAGTTACAGGAATTTATCAATTAACGATCCTAGTTGAAGTTTCTAAAGGAACTTGACTGTAGGCAAACAGCAAAACGGACGCAACGCAATAGATAGTAATTATAAGTCACGGAAACGCTTAGGGCAATCAGCGTAAATCAAATCATAAATCTCAAACTATCCATAATGAACACGGGCAGTAAACATCAAAACACTGGAATTTAGAACAGTTTAACTACAAACTGCGAGGAAGTATTTACCACGAAATAACAGGGAAGTGGGATAAGACTCGAACATTACAGGAAAGTGAGATAGGGCCCGATTCCCTTCACCTTCACTGCACAGGAAGTGCAAGATTGGTTATGTTTTGTTACGTCATAAGTATAAAATAAGTAATTATATGTTAGATAAATACACTGCAACAAAACTAGGCAATAATAATGTTGCAATTATTAAGTTTTGCCCTGTTTAAGGGATAAGGGACAAAATTATTCAAAATTTGAACAGCTCGTTGATGTCTTTTCTATGAAATTATTGCGAATCCTTACAAAAGACTTCAACGACAGCATTAAAAATTATAAAATATTTCAAAACAATGAATGTGTCCCATAAAACACCTCATGCATTAAAACCTTATGCTAAATATATTCAGCCTATTGACCGATAAATTTTTAAAAACAAAACTAGTCCAATTCAAATTTAGAACACTGAGACTTTCCGGCCTATTTGTTTTTTAGCGCACTCGTTACTTCCTTTCCGTCATAACTGTTATGTCACTTTTATCACTGCCGAAATTATTCACAAGCAACTTACAAATGCGATCATGTTGAGTAGTTTTGATGCTGTCGAATTCTTCTGTTGACTGATGCAGTGCACAATCCCCACGAGCAATTTATACTTGGTGAAATGAACGTACACCTTTCCATTCAGCGATAGGATCTCGATACTCGCAGACTTTTTTAAATTGCGACGCCATCTTGTAAACGACTTTCACTGCTGCGTTGCTACTGGAACTCGCGTTGATTTTTGTAAGGAAACGAGGAATGGAGATGAAATGAAGCTTTTTTATCGGAATAAAAGTGATAGTGATAGTTACAATGGTGTGAATGCAGTAGTATACAATTCAGGTTTAAAGGAACACAGATTTGTGGTTGTTTTTTCGATAATGTGTGCTATAGTTTTGGTATTTTGTAAAGCTGTTATGGACGTTATTATCTGTTATGTAATGGGACGTTATGTGACAGGGCTCTTTATTAAGTTCTGTTACATATCAGTCTGTTCTCTAAAGTATAATGATCAATATGTTCTTTTGAATATAGACCTTATTAATAATTACGGTTATGATTGTTTTGATTTAAACGTATTCCTTAAAAATTGTGAATTGACATGCAAGTTATAGTATTTAGATTAGATTCTAGAAGGTATTCGATTCAAGGCATATCAACAAGTTTCTATAAAAACCTTATTTTTGTCTAATTGCCTTTTTTCTAACTCCTTGGCTTCAGATGGCTGATGTTCACAAAATAGTGTTAAAGAATCTTTATTCTCAAAAAGACATAAGTCACTTACATGAGAAAAATATTATATACATACAATAATTTACCTAAAATCTTCGAATTCCTGATTTCCCACTTTGCAAAAAAAAATGTGTAAAAAGCTACGAATATTAATGCACTTTAACACTTTACTTAACTGTGTCAAAATGATGTAAAACGAGTTAATATTTCCGTTAATCTTATTCTGACATAATGTGCTCGTTTGCAACTCACAAATCAAAGTTTAAGTTTGGTGCAAGTTAATAGATGTTTGAAAATTCTACAAAATTAATTGGACTGTCAAGTTAAGTGTTTGTCCATCGCTAGATCAATTTCAACTAGAGGCGTCAAATTAGTTGCTCTATAGTATTCCATTTATTATTAAAAAATATCTTTTGCCATACTAAATGAGCGTTTTGGACTGGAAGTGATAGAAAAACATAGAATGTGCCAGCTGCTTCTCCTCTAGGGCATGCTGTAAAAACCAGCTAAGGGATTCGAGGGTTTCAGTGTATTGCATTGCAATTTAGGCGATGGGCTGACAACCCGTCGCTATAGCAATATAAATAATCATCTGAAATAACCCTCAAAACTTGTCAGACGTGGCGGAATGACCTTTGGGTCGTTTTCGCTCTGCCCCCCATTAAGGATAAAGGCGTGATTTTATGTATGTATGTACCTATATATACGCTACAGCTTGTTTTTCGTACCAGCTTCCTTTCTCTCTTAACTAGAATCAGTTCCTACGTAAGTAACTGAGGTAAGTATCTAGGGCTCGTATTTATAAAGCGATCTCAAGATTGAGAGCAATATTAAGATATGGATTTGACAGGTCGTTTTGTACTAAAATGACATTTCTGATACCAACTTGTGGCAGCACTATAGCAACGAAGAAAAACTTTCATGTCAACTCGTGCTAATTTTCTCGCGACTGTTTGGTTTTGTAATTTACTTTATAATTCCTGTGATCTATAAATAAATTCAGTTATTTCTTTATATGCGGGCTTGTTATTTAACCGTCGAGCCCCATATAAACTGGTGACCCCGAGCTGATCATAAATACGGGCCTCCTATCCTATCCTATCTACAAAAATCTTGATGATAAATAAAAGATAAGTATTTGACGTCTTTCGTCTAGGAAAATTTTTACTGATAAATTGATTTGCTATTCTATAAATGTCAGGCACGTTCTTTGGCATTGTATTGTAACTAGCTAGGTATATTGTTTGTAAGTGTTTGGTAAGTAAGTATCTTAAAAACATCGATAACACTTCTAAGGCAAATTCCTAGCTACACCTTTTCAAACTTTTTGTTTCATTTCACTTCTCTACATTATTATATCATCGACAAAATTCTGAAAACGTAATTGGCTACTTTCCAACTAGTCAAATCAGCAACTTTTGATGAAATGTCAAAAACGCTTTTTTGTATGAAAATAGTAAATTATGACGTCGCATTTTAGTAAATATTGACTAATCAAATCAATAACTTATATACTTTTAATTCGATTATTAAAATCTAAATGGGCATTTTTTTTTTATAATGAATGAAATCCACAATATTTTTAGCCATCAGTTTTAAGTATAAACGTTTTGAATTTTTTAAGCTACCCAGTCAAGTACCCAATTGACTTCCCCAGAATGTGCGGAATTCTTGTTACATAGCTGATATTACCATAAAGGCGGAAGTCGGCCATTCTTCCGCTGTCCCTCCCTGGCGATGTAGGTATACCGGGTATACCTAGTTTAAGTTAGACCGATCTACATCATCATCAGCCACAACAGTCCACTGCTGGACATGGGCCTCACCTCCCCACGCTTGGCAGGCGGGTTGGTGAGCGCAGTACAAGTTTTCCATTCACAGGGAACGCTGCTGCCCATTCCCTGGATTTATCCCTGAGTCGCCTAAGACAACACCCGCAGGAAGTTATGGGGTGATGCTATTCTAACCCGTCATCACACGAGGAAACCGATAATTTAAGAAAAAAAGAAAAAGTCGTGTGAGTATACTTGATAGTCATTTATGGCGAAAGGCGATTTTGCCTAACGTATCCACAAGTTGCAGTTGTCGCAATATAAAACATTTTACAAAGCGAAAAACTTCTTGAGCATTGAATGACGTAGTAGTTAGTGGGAAGAAGTTTGCGGAAATATTAAGTCAAGATCTTTGCATAAGATGTTTGCCGGGAATTATACCTTTTATCTTGCACATTATCACAGCAGACTCTTAGAAAACCCCTCAAGGGACCACACAGGAACATCCCCTGCTGTTTCAAGATGGCGTCTTGCAACTGTCAAAACAGTGCCAACGGATTGATTTATTGGATTGTAGTGCTAGAATGACACTGTAGGTGGCTTTAGAATGAGAACACCATGTGTTTGTGCTTGTAAGTATGTGAATCGGGTGGAAATAAAAAAATTGATAGAGAAATTGAAACAATAATACCTACCATCACAAGTGTTCGTATTTAGTTCGTATTTTAGCGGGCTTGACCTACCTACGTATACTAATAATACCGAAAAAGTTTACTTGATTTCAGGACTATGCTTTTACCTCGGTTTATTAAGTTTACTAAAATAAAATATCTATTTCCTTATCACGAAAAAAATGTTTTCATTACCTACTTATGTAGAAACTCTACATAATGTTCGATGAAGGTTTTCCAAGCCTATTTTTGAGAACACAAACGGAAATATGAATCAGACAGTTCTCAAATGATCAATTGCCAAAATATTTTATTTATTTCGTAAGTTGAGGAAGTGACATTGAAAAAACCTTCTGTTATCTTTAATCCTAGTTCAAACAAGTTGTATTTCTATGCTGGACTGAAAGCTATAGAAAACATAGAATGTGCCAGCTGTATCTCCTCCCGGGTATGCTTTAAAAACTAGCTAAGGGATTCGAGGGTTTCAGTGTATTGTAATTTTAGGTGATGGGCTGACAACCTTTCACTACAGCAATATAAAGATCGATCTGAAATAATCCTCAAAACTTTTTAGACGTTGCGAAAGGATCTTTGCTTAGATCGTCAAAGCTCTGCCTACCTCATTAGGGATAAAGGCGTGATCTTATGTATGTTTAATTAAGAAAAGAATTGCCAGGCCAGATTCGATAACATTTAGGTATAGAGTGTAGATTGTAGAGTCATTTTGCTATGTGGTAAGAAGTAGGCACTACTTATCTAACTACGTCTTAAGGTGAACATACCTACTTACAGGCAATTTGTCTATCTCAAGTAAGTATTTATTACACATACATACATACATACATAAAATCACGCCTTTATCCCTAATAAACAACCTAAACAAAGGTAGTTTCGCCACGTCTGACAAGTATTGAAGGTTATTACAGGATCGTGTATATTGCTATAGTGACGGGTTGTCAGCCCATCGCCTAAATTGCAATATACTGAAACCCTCGAATCCCTTAGCTGTTTTTTACAGCATGCCCGGGAGGAGATGCAGCTGGCACATTCTATGTTTATTACACCATTGTACTTAATAAGATAAGACAGGTAACATTTTTCAATTCAGTCAGTTTCGAGTCAGTACCTTTTTTTTATGTTGCCTGGTAATGTATCCCACTGCAGGGCAAAGGCCTAATAAAGCAAAATATTAAGATGAAAACTGTCGTTTGTACTGTGTCAATGCAATTTAAAAAGATAAGATCTGATAGCGAATAATCCTACGGTAAACAGGTTGAATTAAGTTGTAAGACATTAGGTAGAGAAGGCACCTAACAAGAAATTGTAGAGTCGAGCCACAGCGGACAGGACGAGAAGGATTGGAGACAGAAACACGACTTACGAACATGTATTTAAACTTCCCACATGGTCAAGGAACTAGCTTTTCCCGCCCCGCGTCCCCGCCAATCACTCGCGACATTTTCCGGGCCTTCCGCTTTCCCGCGCTCCATACGTCACTCAGCACGCGCGGGGCGGCGGCTGACGCCAGCCCGCCAATCAACACGTACGCCATGTTGTTAGTAAGGCGGGGCTAATATTTCCTGTCTCGCTCGAACCCACCCAAAAAATCAAGTCTCCTGCTCCCACGTCCATCCTCTCATTGGCGGGAACGCAATTAAGCGCGGGAATTCGAATTCTATTTTTGAAGTAAATGTTTTTTCAGCGCTTGTTTATGGCTTGTAACATTAAGCGGCCGTTTTTAGCGACACCTGTCGGTTTCGGATCGTCTTTTTTGGGTTGGCTTTTTGATTTGACGGGGTTGTAAGATGGCGGTCTATAAAATTGAGCTAGTGATTTATGGCGGGAATTAACAGGTTGTTTGATGCGAATGTTTGATGGATTTATAGTGTGTGGCGCGAGTAATAGGCGATAAATTTGGGGGTGCGTCTCAGGTGGGTGGCTACTGATATTATTAACCTTCCCACTCGGTGAAAAGTTAATGCTGTGTAAAAATAATCTTAAAACAGTAGTTTCTTTCGGAAAATATTAAGAGCAGGTAATCGAGGATAGGAAAATGAAAGTAGGTAATTACTTATAATGAAGAGTAAGAGATATGAAAATGAAACCTTTTTCTTCAACTACCGAAAATAAAAAATGAAGGACAAGTTCCTAATAGGAAGTGAAACTTTGACGGAAGTTATCGTCAAAGATCGTTAAATTCCAAAGACTCTACATAAAAATTTACGCAATCGTCCAAGAGTGGATTGTGCATAAAAAGTAAAAAGCGTAAGAATTTCTAAAATCATACTTATTTACGACTGGCCATGCGACCCATATGCGACCCATGACCCATACGACAGAAGAAGAACGGGAGCGTTTCAACCATGTGGGTACTTGACTGGGTAGCTTAAAAAATTCAAAACGTTTATACTTAAAACTGATGGCTAAAAATATTGTGGATTTCATTCATCATTTAAAAAAAAGTGCACATTTAGATTTTAATAATCGAGTTAAAAGTATATAAGTTATTGATTTGAGTAGTCAATATTTACTAAAATGTGACGTCATAACTCACTATTTTCATACAAAAAAGCGTTTTTGACATTTCAAAAAAAGTTGCTGATTTGACTAGTTGGAAAGTAGCCAATTATGCGATGAATATCAACCACCTATCTTTGTAAACCATTTTAACAGTGATAGGAGTTGGTAGGTGTCCCTACAAGTACGTTAAGGTACTCTTTCAAATATTATCTAAGCACTCTGTTTTGACATGGACTTGCAATCGAAGCGGGGAATGAAACATAAGTGCCAACAAATTGCGCCTGTGCACTAGATGTTACAGGATGTAGTCAAACTTGTTGTTTTTTTTTCTTTAATTATTTAACAATTTGTACACAATTCATCATAAAACCAAGGACACAACAGGCACTGTTTATTTCTAAAAAGATTTTTTTTGGCAGACCTACAGAACTGTCATTTTTTAATGAGACTATTTATGACAGCCAGGTGTTTGAATCCCGTAGAAAGCTGCAACGAGACGAGATCAATATGAGGCAATCAATGCTGCTAGTTTTTTCGGAACCTTGCCATCAGGTTTTTTTTTAAATCTCTGACCTGTAAACTGTTCGTAATTTGCATTACATTAAATATTTTTTGGCCAATGTGTTTGGCATTGATTAGCTGGGCCAAGAGTATCATCAGCACTTATGCCTACTTACCATTTAAGCTAACAAACAAACCTCTTTCATTTCCGGAAAGTGCAAAATAATCTCTAAGTATTATGTCTTCATTAAAGTGTCATCACATCATCATTTGCTCGAAAACGCGCAAGTGTCTAAAGTTCCAGTTTCGGTGACAGACAGACAGACTGGCAAACATGAAGGAAATTGTTTCCGAGGATTTCGTTTCCCTTTATACCTTAAAATTTTAATAAGCAAGTAGGTACTTTTATTATTTTCCAAAAAGGAGGGGGTATCTGTCCAAAAAGTGACAATTTAATTCTATCCTATTTCTAGGATGAACACATTTGACGTGCATTAATAACATAAAAAATAATATACATTGGTAGTAATTTTGTTAATTTTCGTCGACTTCGTCTCTTTCGCTTCCGAACTAGACTGGAGTCAAGAGCAAACCCATTTCTAAAAAAAAAATACTTATTCATATAAGTACCTATTGCAGGTTTTATAAGGTTTGTTTTATTTAGGTTATACTTAAGTATGGTAGGTTAATAAATTTTCATAAATAGATTGGTAGGGACTCTATTAAAAACTTCTGCAGCAAATATGAAACCTGCAACACACTCGTATTATAATGATCAAAGCAGTAGAGGTATAAACAATACTAGACAGTTATCTTTGTGTAAACTACGGTAGATGACAAATTAAATGTTTACTGCGTTTTCATAGTTTATTAGTAGGTTTTAATAACACTTGCGCATAAATGCATGTAATTGGCCACCCAAGTGTTCAAATGTGGAATAATGATAATGGAATCCATGTTTTACGAGTTTCGATTGTGAATAAATTATGTAAGAACCTAACTGAAATAGAGCGTATCATCTAGAAAAGCCCAGGTTGTCTTCTTGGACAGAAGGAAGGGCTGATATAAGTATACCTAGACAGCTAAGGGATTCGAGGGATTCAGTATATTGTAATTTAGGCGATGAGCTAACAACCTGTAACTACAGCAATATACAGATGTATCTTAACAAACCTCAAAATTTGTCAGTAGTGGCGGAAAAGGAGTTTGTTTGATTCGTTGACGTTCTGTCCACCCAATTAGGGATACAGGCGTGATAGTATGTCTGTATGTTAGATACGAATGATAAGAATTATCAAAGCTTACTCAAAATCACGACATTTTGTTAGTTTGTCACTCGATCTATATATTTGATTAATTTTATACGATATGGATTGGTTAAATAAAATACAATTTGCAACGGGAAATACTTATGCACAAATGCACCTAATCTACCTATCTATTTTTAATTATTTTCCAGTGGAAAAATCTGAAAACTCGTTTTTGACTACCGGCTCAAAGTCAGTAATAAATTGAGTAACTAATATTGCTGTTAATAACACGTATCCTATAGGTAATAAAGTTAAATCGAGGTAGAGTTCATTAGTTATAGTAGCCATTCTTTACGACGTGTGAAGCTATAATATAACTTATTATGGTATTACTGCTAAGCCCTCTCCTAAGCAGCACCATGCAAAATGCATATTAAATACAGCTTTTATTTTTAATTTACATTTCAGTAGAGTCACACAAAAAATAGAAAAAAGGCAGTTTATTAGAAGGCTTTAAGAAATGGCGTGAGAACATGCGATACGTAATGTTCTTATGGAGTAACTGAGAGAGTTGAAACTTTAAAATGGTTTTTGCAATAAATGTCGCGACATGCAACTCCTAACGCGACATACAACTAACTTACAAGTCCTCAGTAATCGTATAACGCTACAAATTTAATCCGCATTTACACTGCGGTGCCAAATAGAACGCAAAAATGACCCCGACGGATTCAAACTTCGAACGCACGTTCCGCACGCACGGCGATTGCGCGCGAAACGTCAAACTGACGGATCGCAACGCGAAAAGTTTAATCGGCCACACTTTCACACGTAATTACATTTATCCCCTATCACGTCCTAAACTAAATCATAGTGTTTACTCCGCATTACTGCGTTTACAGGAATGCAATTTGCGTTTTGCGAACGTTTTCGCATTGCTAATCGCAGTTTGGAATAGACGCGCGGCGGACGGGTGATTGACGGGTGAAAGGGCGCGAAATTAGCGGGCATTCGTTCAGGAACAGAATGCTTTCTTAAGGTGCGCCCTCTTTGTGTTCGTTCATTAATGTCGCGCTTTGCTGTCGCAATTTGAGAATAAATTGCACTAGCGAACAGCTTTAATTTTCGCGCAGAAATGGCACACGCTGTATCGCGCTAGTTTTCTGTTTTACTGCGCAAATGGATGAGATTTTAGGGTGAAAGTGTTGAATTAGCTTAATGGAAGTATTAAGCGGCGTCAGGGACATATGTTGCGGAGTGGCCATAGATAAGATAGAACCGTATGTCATAATTTTGAGCTACCGTTTGGCGTTTGCTTGCTTTGCTCGGAAAGCGGGGATTAGTGGGCAAACACACCAGGCACTGTTTTGTTAAAGGCTTGTTTGATGAAGATGTAGAGGAACAGTGAGACAGGCGAGATCTGAGATAAGGTTGAGCTTCGAGACGCTATCTCCTGTATGCCCAGACTCTTGCGCCGGCGCGACACGACACCAGCGCAACAGATTCAAAACATCGATTTTGAATTTAGAATACGGCGAGTTGTTTCTAAATCTTTTTATAAAAGTTGTTGCAAGAGATTTATATATCTCTTCATATGTCTCTTATCAGCAATATATAGTAAATTTAGTAAGTTTAGATAACTTAAGTAGCACTAGTATATAGTAACCCCTCTCTATTTCTCTATTCACCTTTTCGGCATTACTGTACGAAATCAAACATAAATTTGTTTTGTATGAAATAATTAATCAACTAGGTGTGATATGATAGATGCATTCGCAGTCACATATTTTATGAATAAAAATTGAATATGTAAAAAAAAAATCGCATATGAGATTCAAACCCATGACCACTTTGCTGCAGCTTTTACCAACTAGGCTATAAACAACATAAATATTGCGTGAACACAACTACATGCAAACACATACTAAATCAACCTTTGCTACAAAGTAATATCGAATCGATCTAACTGACAAGATACACTGATAATTCATACACATAGAAGTGACAACATGTCAGGTCTTATCTAGGAATCTAACGGTCATAGGTGTGGAGCTAGAAATTATGCCAAGAACTTTGTAACTACACATGCCTATTAATTTATGCCTGTATTAGCCATTTAGATATCTATACTGATATTACAAAGAGGTAACGTATGTTTCTAGTTCTAGGTAAGGAACTATATTTTTTATTAAGTTTGATGGTAATAGTATGTCTGAAAAAGGAAAAGGAACAAGGAGAGTCGACTCCAGATAATGGGAAGAAAAAATTAGATTTTTATAAAACCATAAAAGACATGGTAAAAGATCTTGGATGTAGAGTCTGTGCGAAAAGAGAACAGGCATGGAATTTGAGGGTGCACATTTGTATTAATTAACCCACTGCTGGTTGCGTGGGGTTTATGCCTAGGTCTTTGACCTAAAACCTCCAAAATTTAATGTAGAAGGTTAAGGTTCACACGACCAAGCGACAGTTAATTAAATACAAATGCGCGCCTTCAAATTCTATGCCTGTTCTCTTTTCGCACAAACTTTTATAAGTATGATAGGTAAGTATATTTGAATTTACTATGATCATAAATAATAGTACATAATACATAATATACAGTAGCTGATTGACATGGATTAATCTTAATAAATAAAGTAATCAAAATATTAAGAAAAGGCAAAATAAGTGTTAAAACCTACACTTAATCACTGAGCTAATGTATGGAGCAGACATCATCCAAGCACTTTATCCCATTTAATATGTGTGCATGCACTCATATTCATACTAGTGGTCTGACTCGTTTTTTAATAAAAAAGAGTTATAAAGTTAGAAACATGTCGCACTGGGTATTAATATAAAAAGAATAAGTTATCATAAGTAATTACGTCAATATAAACCCTTTAAAATTAAATACGGACGAAATTCGTGCGGACGCCTTATTGAATTTTGGGGACATGTCGTATGTTCGTGATGGCTGTTCCATATACGCTAGTATAATAGTAGTAATATAAAAAACTCAGATGTTTAACACGGATGAAGCCCGTTCAAAAGCTAGTCCATAGGAATTTGATAATAATTATGGATAAGTTTATTCTCAACTTAGATAAACGAGTAACTTGATACCTGTCTAGATGTCAGGAATAAAAAAATTGCAGTCAATGCGTTCATTAATCAAATATCAGACACACACACAATATGCAATAAAAACTTGGCATTTTAATACTGACTAAGTATTGTGAATTAGCATGTAATTTATCCATTTGAATGAATGCATATTTAGTCACATTGTATTGTAACATTGTATTAGTTTTACTCGCTTAAAGAATAACTGTAAAATAAATTAAATTCCCCGTTGAAACATAAAATTTGCTTGAAGCCATTAAGGCGCACGTTTCTGAACGAAATCATCAAGAGAACGAAGGAACATCATTAAAATTATTTGAACTTGGAACAATTAGCAATAACTGGCCAGTGCCGGTTAACGGCTTATTGTGCGCGCGAGGTTGAATATCGAACACCATCGTATCCGAACAGACAACACAGCTAATTACTTTTTTATTTACTTTGTTACTGGCCAAATAGAATAAATAATGACCAGCCGCTAATTAAAAATAAAAGGTGACAAAAAGTCTGATAAACGACAAACGACCCAAAGATCGTATCGAGACGTCGAATTTGTTTCCAAATAAATTGACAGCGGTTATGTTAATTCGATGGCAGCCTTTCGTCAAATCGACGCCGAAAAAAGTCGATCAATCTGCCGATTCCAATTTCAAATTCAAATTTGACAGGTAAATTCGGTAGCCCGCCGCGTCTAGCACAAACCCGCAGGGATGTTTAGTCAAAAATCACAAAAGGATAGCTGTCATGGCAGGTTTAGAGGTTTAGATGTTTTTTGGCGATAGATTTGACGCATTTGAGTTGGATATCAGTCAGTCAAATAGTTTGATCCTATTCAACTGTGTATTCAACACTACGATATCATAGTTTTTGACTTTCTGCTTAACACTGTTTGTTGTTTAGGAGTTTTTTTTGTTGCAAGTGTTTAAAAGCACAGACTATAGACAACAAAAGTGTGCTTTTGTATAAGTAATAATTAATAATAATAATTTATTTAGCTTTCAGACAACAGAAGGTCCATATTTGTTAGTAACGATCTTACAAGCTAGGTTAGTAACTAAAAATTAGTATTATTTAAACAGTATTAGCATAACTTCGGTTTTAACAGTTTTAATTTATTTTAATAAATAGGGTGTTGTGGTAAGGCTATGAATGCTTCTCCATTCAGCCTTGATTTGCGCTTTTGTCTTTTCAAAATTAATATTTCTGTTTGTTCAGGAACAGAAGGCAGTTAGTGACGTTCGATTAGTGTTCGACGTTTGAAAGAGCAGTTCGAATATTAAATTATGGCGCCATATTTTGCGCAAACGGCTGTGCAAAGATGGACGCCAAGAAGGGACTTAATTAACTTGCATTGTTGAATCTGTGCAAGACTGTCTGATATTGTAAGAACGACTAAATTAGAAAAATCGTAAAGCGAGGTACAATATAGTATAATATAGATTTAATTTAAAACCCGATCCATAGAAGAACGTTGAAAAAAATCCTAATCTACATTCCCTAAAAGGCGTGAGGCGTGATTTTGTGTCTAAAAATGCAGTAATATTACTGAAACATCCCATTTCTGATACCTTTGAAAGAAAATTAACTTTACTTGAACTTTACGTCGATGATTTCGTACACCAGACAAAATCATACCTGAAATCCGACCATAAGTAATGTAGACCGCGCATCCCATTAATGTTGATTGTTGTTTTTCTCATCGGAATTACTTGTATTGTTTCCTATACGAACGGATTGACTAACGAATGTCTTACTCGGAAGACTGGGAGTTGAAGCCGACTGATGTTTCCTCTATACAAGAAACTGCTTATTATCTGTGTCGAGCAAGGACTGGATGGAGGAAAGACTCAGTTTAGAATCTTATCAATCTTAGCGACTACCTACTTTTAGGAATAGGCTTGTTTCCTGGGTGGCTAAAAAAATTCAAAACGTTTATACTTAAAATCTGAAAAATGCACATTTAAATTTAATAATCGAGTTAAAAATATGGAAGTTATTGGTTTGAGTAATCAAGTACTTACATGAGTATTTACGAGGAGTGACGTCATACCTCGCGATTTTCATACAAAAAAGCGTTTTTGACATTTCATAAAAAGTTGCTAATTTGACTAGCTAGGAAACAAGCTGATTCTATTGCTTTCTAAGCTTTGGTTGTTTTTAGGTCGCTAACGATACATTAGCGGAAGGTTACATCGTGTATGGCGTACGTACAGCCAAAATACCTAGATAATCGTGGTGCCGAATGTTGCTGGGTAATTTCACACCACCTAGTTAGAAGCGAGATACATTCTGACTGTATTTCGCTGGGTGCCATGTCTAAACATTACAGAAGTTTCTTGTTTTCTTCTTTGTTTCTTTAGATTGTTTATAATTTTCAAATACTTATCTTGACTTTTCCAAGCAGAGTTTTCTCCTGTTACCGTATCTGTGGCAGTGCAGTTTCAAGTAACGTAAATCTGTGCGTTCTTATTGTTAAGAACACATTCGATCTATTATTTTTGCAAGCGAAGTCTTCTCCTGGTTACTATATCTGTGGTATTTCAGCTTTCCATTCAGCGTAGAGGCAATTAGCGTAAAGCTGTGCGGCCTCATTGTTGGCAACACCGTTGTTTTGTTATTGCAAAGAGATTACGTTTTCTAGAAGATGCTATTCTTATAGGAAAACGCTTTTTTATTATCTGCCTTCTTAATTAACGGAGGTAATATTGTGCAGGAAATATTAAAAATGCGCATAGAATGGCGCATAAAAGAAGAGGCCTATGCTCAGCAGTGGGCCAATAATATATGCTAGATACGTAAATATTTGGCGAACTTGCGGGATTACTTCTCTATAGAGTCTGTGCGAAAAGAGAACAGGCATGGAATTTGAGGGCGCGCATTTGTATTAAACTAACTGTCGCTTGGTCGTGTGAGGATTATGCCCAAGTCTTTAACAGTAACCTTCTACATTAAATTTTGGAGGTTTTAGGTCACAGACCTAGGCATAAACGCCACGCAACCAGCCGTGGGATAGTTAATACAAATGTGCGCCCTCCGATTCTATGCCTGTTCTCTTTTCGCACAGACTCTACGTAAATATTTGGCGAACTTGCGGTTAACACAGAACCTAGAATCATGGTTCGTAACATTTTCTTTCTTCTGTATTATTGTTTAACATCTAAAGATCAAGATTAAGCAGACCGTACCAATCGTGTAAAATTAACAAAATGATTGTTCCTAACTGCCTTCTGTTCCTGAATTAGATCTAATCTAATAGGTTTAAGAAAGTTTACTTCTCTATCTCTCATGGGGATTTTTTTATAGATTTTCAAGTTTACCTCCTGTAGGTACTTCGTTATTTTTATTACTTAAATTTTCATCAAACTACTATGATCACCTGAACCGTCTTAAAAACTCACAAATTATAAATTTCACAATTTATTACAGAAAAAAGTATAACAACCTCTTCATTAGAACTACAAGTCCCTGATAACATCTAAAACGGCGTTTTGGTAACTTTTACGACATTTTTATAGCATAATCTAGCTATCACATAACAAAAATGAGTAAAATATATTTTATAGACGCCCAAAATCAGGAAAATATATTAAATTCACTCGTAAAAGAGTTTTATGACTTTTTATGCAATATATTATATTCTTAAAATATACAATTACAATTAGTGGTTGAATTTTTCGGTTGTGTTTTACTACATTTTTAATTTACGCGCCAAAATGTGTTACGCTCAATTTAAGTTAATTAGAGAATACACGAATTTTCAAAAATAATGTTTGTATGATTATTTTTAACGGTTTTTATGTTGTATTTTATTTGATTTTGAAAAGCAAAGTTTCGGACCCATACAAATTTCACTTTGAATTAAATCGTCTGTAATTTTGCAAAATATTTTGATTTTTGTCGTCTTTTTAAATAATTCTTCAAACTCTATCCGTCCTACTTTTGCCTATTTTCCCGCTCTCGATGTAGGTCATTATAAATGCTTCTTTTAATAAAACATTACAGAAATCAGCAATAAAATAGAACAAACGATCCTTTCTCATCAGTCGATTTAATACATAATTATAAACGTCATAAAATTTTATTTGTCCGTCCAAAACGCCTATTATCGGACCTAATCAAGCCTATTTTAGACACGGTTCACATTTTACTGTCCAAAAAATAGTCCCTGATAGGCTAGCAGTTCATAAATATATTAGATTTTAATTTTAATATTATAATTACAAAAAAGCGTCGTAAATATACAATTTCGGTGTTAATAAAAGAAATAATAGGCAATCGAGAGAGAACGTGTGGTTTTGTGTCGCTTACCGTCTTTTTAACGACTTTGTAATAGTATATTGTTGCGGATAAAGTTAGAAAAAGGTTAATTCAGAAATAAAGGTACCTAAACGCAGCGTCAAAATGGCTGTCTGATAAGTAGGTAGACGACAAAGTTACGATTTTTCAGTGAAAACGCTAAAAAAAACTGGAAAAGATTTTTTGAATGATGCTTCACAGTTTCTCACATTTATTGTAGGTATTGTTAGTCATGATTCTTAACAAGAATGAGAACTGCTCTGTAATAACTTCGGACCTTGAAATATTAAGAAAAACAATGTAACAAAAACAAGGTATGAAGTATCTGAAAAAATTGATGACTTACAGACAGCGAAATGTTTTTTTCAGGACAAGAAAAAAATAAATGAGACTAATTCTTATACTCCCTGATTTTCAACTTTCCCCGCAACATAGAGGTAGTTAACCGTCCGAATGTTTCTATAACGTAGCAAGACAAATCGCTCGATTGGGCAGCGATAGTCGATAGTCGTACTATATAATAGTTAATGGCGAATAGTCAATGGGAAACTGATACATTTTGAATATAAATCGGAGTCGTGGGGCTACCGCCGGGGCCGATTGTTAACCGACAGAATAACTAGAAAGCATACTAAATTAAAGAGGATTATTTTAAAAAATTAAGAAATATAAAGTAAACTAAAAAAAAACTGAAGCTTTTGAACTAGAACTATCCAATTTTTTGTTATGTCAAAATTCTGCTTCAAAAATATGAGCCAAAATTAAACAATTAGTTCCTAAGAACGCACTATTTTTAAACATACTTGCGCTGTTTTGATTGAATTCTAGGTTGAAAATTGAATATATATTAGCTAAATTACTGAAAGGACCTTAAATATGTAATTCTTTGGATAGGTTAGCAATTACAATTACAACTCATAATTTTATATTATTAGCAAATTACAAAAAGACTATTAAGTAAGGAGGATAAGTTTAATGTAATTTTGAAATAAAACCTAAACCTATAAGGTCAGTAGAGAAGCCAGCATCGTATCCATTATCATGTCCATAACATCTTCACGGTTGATCCAGCCGCCATAACCCCACATCACAACACCGCCCGAGTCATAACCTCAATCATAACGACGATAAACTTTGACAAAAATTCCACCTTAAGCCGTCCTTTAATTATCCATATATTACAGCATCAGAAACGAAACTACCTGATACCAATTATACACGCGCTCACCCACATCATCCAACCGTTCACATGACATTTTTGAAAAGAGAACAACAAAAAAAGAAAAAAGAGCAGTCGAATCGGTTTAAACCTTTTAACAAAACTGGCCGGCGATAATTCAAGCGAAATGTCCAAACTTATTCGAAAAAAAGAAGAATAAAATTTCAAATTATGAACATAGAAAGTGTTAGCGACAATGGAATATTCAAAATCTTGTTAATAAAGATTCTAGGGTCCGTCGCGGATGCGTTCCACAATGGCAGTGGAGAAAAAAAAATGGTATTTTGAAAAAAGAACGGAGGATTTTTTCGGATCGCAGCGTGAGATCGTTTGAGGGAATTTGGGATTTGGAACAGGCGTCATGTGCGGATAGGTGTTCTTTTAGGGTACTGTTTTTAAAATGTTACAGTATTTAGCAGGTTAAACAATAAAATTAAATATGTAGCAGTTGAAGGACGAAGATGATGTAAAAGCAGATCTTAGATAGACCTTGAAAGAAAATGAAAATTAAATGAAAAATGATAACGCAGAAGCCAAGGGAGCTGAATTATGGAGACATTAATACGTGGTCTAAACACGGTCTAAATTACAATAAACTGGAACTCAAGGTATTTGCGGAATGCCCAGGAAGATAAGTAGCTGAGTAGGTAGGTAAATGTTTTTCTATCGACATCGCTCCCGGACTAGTATAGAAGCTACAATGAAAATCAATATATTTCTCATGAACTCTTAAAATATTTATCAATGTAGAGAACCTCAACACTCCTATCCGATTCCCACTTATCACTTTTTTTTCTAAGTTGGCCACATGGTCCGTCCCGCATTATTGCTGAACGAGTGATCCCCGGTTATTAGGAAATCTGCCAAATAAGCGTCATCTCGCACGGCTCAGCATTTCTCGAGTGGCTCAACAATATTTATGGCCAGTGCTGTTTGTTTGTTTGTTTAAATTCAAATTTGGAACACGGTGACTTATTTTTTTAATCATGATAGGAGTGATAGCATCTTCTAAATATAAATAACATAGGTAACTACTAGTCATCTTCCATTCTAGTTTTAAAAGTTAGTGTCTATCATGTTTTTATTATACATAAATAGTAAAGCAAAACTACTTATTTACGTATTTATTAGGTACTAAGTATTTTATAAGATACGATAATATTATAATAAGTAGTTTTATTAATGGTTGTAGGCTTTATCCAAGGCCTCTAGCATAATGATATTATTCAATGCAATATTGCAATCAATCAAGATTATCCTGCTATAAATAAACAACTAAAATATGTGTTAAGGAGTGTCTGGAGATATTAAGTCCTAGATAAATGACAGATTATACTAACTATTGGAACTGCCCCCGTGGCCCAGTCGTATTTAAAAAGCAATGTTACAGCTACTTCTTAATATCGCAAAAATTCTGCATTAAAATTCAAAGCCAAATATAGTAAAAGACAAACATTTTTTTCTATAATCAAGATACATAAAAAAATATCAATACCTAACCTACGAGGTACTATCGTATCAGATCTAAACTTGATCGTGACCCGAATCTTCCGACGGTTCATTGTGGTAGGTACAGTACGATACATAAACGTACATAATAGCTTTAAAATGTGGAATTACCTATAGATCTTATTAGTAATCTGTGGTGCTGGATTTGAATGGGGTTAAAAACTGATAACTAAATGGCGCCACTGTTGAGTGTTCCTTTTTCCTGTGATTGGTCAGTAATCTGTCAATATCAATGTCAGTTTTGTGTCTTCTCATTGGTCTCTTTTGGAACACTCAACAGTGGCGCCATCTGCAATTAGCTTTGCGTTTTTATCCCCATTGAAACAATTGATGACTCTCATGCTTTTCATTCAAACCAGAAAAATAGAAATGAAAATACTGCTTCTTGCGGCAGGAAAAAGGGCGAAGCGAAGGCGCCGCAGTTGGCTACTTTCCAACTAGTCAAATCAGCAACTTTTTATGAAATGTCAAAAACGCTTTTTTGTATGCAAATAGTAAATTATGACGTCACATTTTAGTAAATATTGACTAATCAAATCAATAACTTATATACTTTTAATTCGATTATTAAAATCTAAATGTGCATTTTTTTTTTAATGATGAATGAAATCCACAATATTTTTAGCTATTAGTTTTGAGTATAAACGTTTTGAATTTTTTAAGCTACATAGTCAAGTACCCAGATGGGTTTTGCACAAAACCCATCTCCAGCTGCATAGTCTTTGCCTATGAATGCGACTATGAATCTTAACTATGCATGTGCATGGCATGTACATTATGTAGGTATCTATTACTTATGTATCTTTCTGTACCCACCATCTCGTGATGGTGATCGATGGTACGAACGGTGGTCACCATCATTGACCTCTGCGCGTGAGATCAGAATTGAAAGATTTTATTTGAGCTTTGTTTCTTTTTGTTTTGATCACTTTATATGATTGTTCGTAGGTGCATTTAAATTGTATAGGTAAAGTAAATAGGTACACCGTACAGCGTCTAAGTTTGTTAAATTTTGTGATGGACATGACTTCTTTCCTGGATCGAGCAATAACAAAACATAGAATTTACCAGCTGCTTCACTTCCTTAACGATGTGAGTGTTCGCAAGATATAGGTCTGCTGTTAGATTTTTTAAGTTTTCTCTATGACTGTGTGTGTGACTCGATGACGGAATTCCTGGGAAAGAATCAGTTGGCACATTCTATCCTGGGTTAAAACAAGCAGAGCGCGCGTAAGATCAGGATCATAGATCAAGCGCGTCGCGGGGCGCATGGCTGACTGGAGATACATCAAAGTTAATATTACAGCTTTACCTACTTAAATACACTCTGCGAATAAGAACAGAATAGTCACCTAAACAAAATCACGCCTATACTCCTTATGAAGAAGGCAGGGCTTTTAAAAATAAACCGAGAAAGAAAGACGCCAGCAGGTATCAGCTAGAACCAGAAATATTATCTTTTAAAAATGTAGAGACATGTTAGTTAATTTAAAAAATAAATCAAGATGACGCGATGAACATGACGCAAAAGTGTAAAAAATGCGCAAATATTTCAGCAAGAAAAACAAATGACCCTGTCAGAGAAATCAGACCGACAAATGCTTCTGTCCTAAAACATGCAGCTTCTACGAACCCCTGTGCGTCGCCAGTCAAAATAGTTCAATCATTTCAACCAAATCCATCATCAATCAGAATCAGGACTTACCGCATTCTATAAAGACATTGCGAGTGTCCATGACGCAGCGCCGACGACACTTGTCCGTCAAACAAAAAACTAAAATAATGGCCCTAAAACATACCAAGAAATAATCGCCCGAACTATGCATCAAAAAATACCTGCGCACTTGAACCGAAAAAGACCTTACCAGAGACAAGATAGAGCGGAATTCAAAATTCAAAAATAGAATGTTCATCATTCCCGCGAAATCGCCGCGTCATCATAATCAATCACCATTTTAAAATATCGAAAATTATTATATTAATTCCACGGGGTATTATTTGACTAAGCCGTCTAACAATAGTTGAAATGAGTGGTACGGTGCTCTAAAAGGAATTTATAAAAAGGTGTGGCAAGGATGACATGTCAATTATAAGACCATCAATTGTTTGTTATATTGGCGGGAAAAGATGGCGGGAGAGACAGCGAGGAGCCTTGTGGTCGGCGGTTTTACAACTGTAATCAATATTATAAAGATAAAAAAGTGATTGTAATAAACTAGCGGTGTAAACAACGATATACAAGTGGTTGGCATGATCTGGTTCGTGTGGTTTCTTGGAGAAAGAACCAATTAATGATTACATCAGGTTGATATTTAACTAATTTAAAACTAAAACCGTTAACCTTTTCCTTCGTGGTACAGCTATGGAGCTGAATGAAAGAAAACATATCTGGGTACAGCTAGGCTTTCTTTTAAGAGATTCATGGGCTTCAAAATAGACTAGACTAGAAACCTTCGCCAACTTGTATTGCCCTTTCTTTAGATTGGCCAATTTTACCGCTAATTTCAAAAACATTCTCTATCCACGTTCTCTTTTTAAATCTAGCATGAAATCGACGCGGTACAAGTAGCCACTAGCCAGTCACTAGCAAATGCGACTGGCAGGCGATATGCAAATTGTTTCGCCGCTGGCCGACAGGGGGCGGGGCTTTCAACCAACATGGACCCACACGGGCCCTTAATTACAACCACTATGTTTTTTGTAACTACAAAATACGTATGTGCTAAGGTATATTGAACCTTTGGGGAGACAAGCAATTTGCGATGACAGCTCAGAGCAAAATTATAATGTAAAGTGTTTAAGTTTGACAAAGTTGATAAGGAAATTAAACGTTTCATATCGCGTAATGTAATATTTAGTTGCGTTACGTGATAGTTTTTTTAGCTATAATACTATGTAGGTGTTATATACTCTGTACCAGAAATGTGTACTTTATATAAAAATGCGTGCATGCTCGGTTTATTAGGACTGGCAAGTTTTGTTTTGATAAAGCGATAAAAAAGAAAACATATTTTTTTTCTTTTTAAGCGTCACTATCAACACAATTTTTCATAGTAAAACCTGCCAGTATTTTTTTAATAAATTTTTTAATAACATTTCTACCGATTCATATAATAAAATGATCATTGTAGGAACATCTAATTTTTAAAGCATTTTTAAACTGTGCTTTTCGCCATTCGTTTTGCTGTGTAATATTTCACATTTTATCGATTATTGTGACAAATAGAATGTGCCGCTTTATTTTATCAGCTTTCTGATGGATGTACAGTTTTTAACCACACGTGTTCACTAAATCAGTGAGAGTCGAGTGGCGATTAGTTGCACTAGGGTTGTTTCCGATACTCTACAATATTTGTAAATGTACCCCTATTTACTGTACCCTATTTAATGTACCCTATTTACTATTTTTGGTATACTGGAAACTTTCTACTCTGACTTGTCAAAGTAAGTTGGTTTTTCAGTGACTATAATCTATTGTAAATAAAAACTCCTAATTAAAACTTACTTCTTGTAAAAAGAACATTGATAGAGTATTCTAACTTACTGCATAAAAACACGCATGTGACGTCCGAAATAGAAAACATGTGTACCTACCTAATATTTTTTCCAATTTAGATAAGGATGTTATTTTTTGTATATAGAATAAAATGTTTGCTGAAAAATTGTGCATGCCGTTTCTTAAAGAAAGAAATTTCTAGAAGAAAATTATAAATTATATTTCTAGAAAATAAAGAAAAGTTGTAGAGAGAAAGTAGAAAATTAAGCTTATAACTTTACTACCTTGGCTTAGGTTTACAACATATTTTTAGGTAGTTTTAAGAAATTGCGTTTTTGTATTCCACGGAACATCCCTAGAGCCGTCACTCGTCAGCGTTCGATTCGCAGCCCATAAATATGTTCGACTTTCAAAATATTTCCCGCCATCTTGCCGGTGGCGGCAAAAACTGTCGCAAAAAACCAATTGAGAATTTGAAACAAGACTTGTTGAGCGTTTTGTTTTTTCTAATGTTTCAATATTGCCGAACTATTTTGAGTTGTAAGAAAGCTTGTAGGTAGAGGCATGTTTTTGTAACTTACGGTGTGTATCAGTTCTCAAGGGTTTCCTGTGTTTTAAAACTACATTTTATAAGTACTTACTTATCTAGAGTAGGTACCTACTTACTACTTGCATTCCTTCATAAGCGAAACACCTAAAGACTGATTTAGAATTGACTGAAAGTTTAAGTTGAAGATTCTCATGAAATCTTATATACTTCTCATTTAAGTAACTCTTTTTCTATGTATAGGAATATAATCATAATCTATAAATTATAATGAATATTAGATAATTTCAATCATTTTACGGAAAAAGTAAGATAGAGCACAATGGCCTAGTAAAATCGTTGCTTATTTCAGATCAGAATGTGTAAATGTGTATGTAATTTAGTGTAATCACAATTTGTTATCCTATCGTCTAAATTGCAAAACCTCTAGATTTTACAGTATGCCCGGGAAAAGAAGCTGTTACTTATCTCCCAGTCCGGCCTGTAAATACCACGTAACTACAGCAAATACTACAGCCTGCAATGCAGTGTTCTTTCACTCCGAATAAGTAGTAAACTCGGTCCAACAATGAATAATAATTCCGAGGACGAGGGAATTAAGACATAGCGATACACTATTTGTATGGGTGAGTAATTTTTTTTATATTTCGACCTATGTTCCTTGGGGAAAGTTGTTCAGTTTCATGGGTAGAATCACACCCTAAAATATGGTCAGCTATTTTTTTACACCCTGTATAACTGAACTAAAATATTACAACAATGCAGTGTTCTTTCACTGTGACTCGTAAACTCAGTCCAACAATGAACAATAATTCTGAGGACGGTGAAATTAAGACATAGCGATTGATTTATTTGTCAGAACGGTAATTGCAGACACGTTTTCAATAAGGTGCTTAAAATAGCTTTTTACTCAAGTTGCTAGAAAGTGTAATACTCATTTACCTACGGGTGAAATAAAATATTTAGGTAATGGTAATGGCAGCGTTCATTGAGAGTAAATGGTGACATTTGTGGCTGGTGGATGGAGGGATATTTGTCGGATTTCAATCCATAAAACTGATCTACCTCAAGTTTTTGTAAAAGAGTTTTTGGGTTTTCAAACAATATTATCTGTAAGTAGGTACGATTTACTACAAGTTTACTTCAGTTAGCTATCTAATCTTCCATGCTAGACTGGGAGCGAAAGAAAAACATAGAATGTGCCAGCTGCATTTCCTCCCGGGCATGCTGTAAAAACCAGCTAAAGGATTCGTATAGGAGGTCAATTTCTTTTTCGTTTTTCGCCTGTTCCTTAGTAAAAGCTGTACAGTTTCATGATTCACATCCTTCAGGATGCATATACACTTTCTGTTACACGTTGTATCATTATACAGTTCATTGACTATCGCTTATAATTATTAAAACTATAATTCGGTGTTAATCCGGCGCAGGCGCAGGTCGCCGCGAGCGAGGAGAGAAAAAGATAATTATCCCGAGACGGAGCTTTCGGCGTTCACATTCGTTATTATTCAGATTTCGGTGGGTTCGACTAGTGTGGAGAGAGCTTTTGGAATATTATATCGGTTATAAGGGACAGCGTACTGAAAACTGAAAGGGGTTACTCAGTCAAGGAAACTGAATACCTATCTATCACCAGGAAATTCTTTCAGGAATGTTTCTTTTTTGTTTTCGTCTTTTCCATACAAAATGACCACCTCGATCAGACAAAATGTTTGTATTGTAATACCATTTTTAATGACAATGCCTGATTTTCATTTCAACAACTCCATCGTTGTCAATAACACTAAAATACCTATTATATGTGTAATTTCACACCATTTACATATCATATTTTTCTAAGTTTCAATAAACACATTGAATAATTTCATATCACTTCAATGCTGGACTGGGAGGGATAGAAAAACATAGAATATGCCAGCTGCATCTCCTCTCGGGCATGCTGTAAAAACTAGCTAAGATATTAACCACATGAAACAAATAAATGAATATAAATCGAGGGTTTTTTGGAGGGATGGGCTGAAAACCTGTCACAATACAGCATTATACATACAGATCTAACTTAAACAACCCCCAAAACTTGTCAGACGTGGCGGAACGACCCTTGTTTGGTTCGTTGACGCTCTGCCCACCCCATTAGGTATACAGACGTGATATTTGTATTTGTATTTTCGTATTTATTTTATTTAGACAAAAATGATAACATGACAATTTTAACATTAGGTGTAGAGACAGAGCCAAAAAGCAAGGAGAATTAAATGCCTTATTTTCTTCTCCCCAATGAAATGTCAGTAGCAGCCCAAATAGACCAAGGCCCGTGCCAGGACTAGCTACTTCTGGTTACCGAGCAAAGATCATGTCTACATACATAATTTATGTATGTATGTAATAAATAAATTATAAAAAATAGCATACTCCACACTTAGTTGCCCTCAGCATCTGCTCTGACATATGGCGGCAAAATGGTGTAAAACTATCGCCGGCTCTCAGGACGACCCTTAATCTACTCCATTTTTAATTTGGTACATTTATAATAACTTTCTGATAATTATAACTACAGTTTTCTAATACCGATGTGATGATCCACAGTTTTTTTTTTTCATTTTGTACTGTGCTTGTTTCAATATTACGTAAGTTACTTACATACATCAAAGGTGGTTCCGCCACGTCTGATAAGTTTATAGTAGATCTGTATATTGCTGTAGTGATAGGATGTCAGCTCACCGGCTAAATTACAATATGCTGAAACCCTCGAAACCGTTAGCTGGTTTTTACAGCATGTCTGGGATCAAATGCAACTGGCACATTCTAGCAATACATATTTTCAAGCAATATTTCCAATATTTGTTTTTATTTTATAAAATAGATATTGCTAGAATTATCAGTACCTACGTTTTAAAAATTACGATACAAACTAATACAAAACAAAATACAAAATATAATTTAAAAGTCAACATGGAACCACCATTTACCACAATCCTTGATAAGAACCATCTCTACATTTTTGGTTCCGCTACTCGACGCTAGATGGCGCTAGCAGTATTGAAATGCACTGCGAAGCTTTTGCGCTGTCTACTTACTTTGCGTCTTGGAATGAGTTTTATAAGGAAGAATTATTTAAATAATAATTTTTTTATTGATAAATATAATTTAAAAAAAATACTCAATTTGTTGTTGGTACTTATTAGAAAATCATTAGGTGATCTTTTTAATTTATTAAGTAGGTACCTACCTAAGTAGACTTTTATTTAACCGTTGACACTCTGCCTTCTCCATATAGAGTTTATAGGCAGTCGTTTACGTATATTGTAAAACATTCTTACAGAAATTGCCATCTTTTTACAAAGTTGCTGAATAAATTTTGATTAAAATAATATTTGCAATGATAACGTTGAACAATGAAGAAAAACAAATGTTCAGTAAGTGGCATCGCCTACTTATGATAATAATTTATGTCTAACATATACTTACCATATAGTACCTTAGTTTACCTGCAAATACCGTTTCCTCTGGGTTTCTCAAAGGTTGACTGGAAGAGATCCCTTAATGGGATAAGTCCGCCTTTGTGCCATTTTAATCTACTGTGTTATGTTTAAGTGTTCCTAATAAACATTTATCTTATCTTATCTTATCTTATTTTAGAATAAATAAGGTACAATAAAGTGATTACATACATACATACTTACTCAATAGTCTTAGATGCCTAACTCACGCTCATATTCCTTACGGGGTAGGTATGGCGTCAACAGCCTATATACCGTTTCCGCAGAGGGTAGGTAGGGTACAACGTATTCTTTAACAAACTTTAAGTTTTTTTTTATGTAGCCTGTATAGTGTCCCACTGCAGGGCAAAGGCCTCCCCTCTTTCACGCCACACGTCTCGGTCTTGAGTTTCTAGCTGCCAGTTTGGAAGGAATGCCTCCAAGTCATCTCTCCATCTTCTGCGAGGCCGGCCTCTACTTCGACGACCGTTTTCCGGCACCCACTCTGTCGCTATTTTAGCCCACCTTTCGGGGTGCATTCGGCAGACATGTCCTGCCCAGTCCCACTTCAACTTGGCAGACTTTTTGCCAACGTCTAATATGCTGGTTTTGAAACTTTAAGTACTGGATAAAAAAAATCGATCCCATAACATTACATGTTTTTTTATTGGGTACAAGACTAGCTTCCCGCAAACTGATAGGGGTTGCTCAGTCAACGAAACTGAACAACTTTGACCATGAAATGCTTTAAGGATTATAAGAAAAACATACCTATTTGACTTCCCCATAAAAATGCCCACCTCAATCAGACAATTTGTAATGGAAAGCAATTGAATTTATTGAGTATAGACTTCAGGTAACAGTTTCCCCAAGTACTTATCAATTTGCGACAACTGTGCAGTGATTTCCTTAATATACGAATAGCTGGAAATTGTATCAATATGCAAAGAATAAACACTCTACCTCTGTCAATAATAAATTAAAATTCAGCTGTGTGTAGTCTAGTTTTCCACTATTCTTTATAAAATTTAGTCAATGATTTGCAACATATTTAATATATTTACCATCAACATACATACATACATAAATCACGCCTTTATCCCTAAAGGGGTAGGCAGAGCGAAAAACGATCCAAAAGTCGTTCCGCCACGTCTGACAAGTTTTGAGAGTTATTATTGGTGTTTATGGTAGTATATCGCTATAGTGACAGGTTGTCAGCCCATCGCCTAAATTAAAATATATTGAAACCCTCGAATCCCTTAGCTGGTTTTTACAGCATGCCCGGGAGGAGATGCAGCTGGCACATTCTATGTTTTTCTATCGCTCCCAGTCCGGCATGGAAGAAATTGCCATTTACCATCAAAACTGTTAAAAAGTCAGCCATTAAGTTGCATTTCCACCTTTCCCCTAGTGCTAAGTAAACCGGGCGGCGCGACCACGCCTGTGACCGCCCTCCAGCAATAATAAAACACGCGACCCAGCATTCTAATTACTGGCCTTTCGTACCTACTAAGACATTGCACTTATTTAAAAAAAAATACAGGTCAGGAAAACACATACATACATACATACACATACACAAATCACGCCTTTATCCCTAGAGGGATAGGCAGAGCAAAAACGACCTAAACAAAAGTCGTTCCGCCACGTCTGACAAGTTTTGAGGGTTATTATTACAGATGATAATGTATATTGCTATAGTGATAGGTTGTCAGCCCATCGCCTATAAATTGCAATACATTTAAACCCTCGAATCCCTTAGCTGGTTTTTACAGCATGCCCGGGAGGAAATGCAGCTGGCACATTCTATGTTTTTCTATCGCTCCCAGTCCAGCATGGAAAACTCTATCGCTCCCAGTCCAGCATGGAAGACAACACAGAACAGAGGAAAACACAGTTAGGAAAAAATAAAGAAATAGTCACACACGTACCTACAGTCGTACAAGGATCTTTTGGCGCTTATGTGACATTGACAGGAGCTTTTTTTGGGCTTCGTTTAGCTTTTTCGAGAAGTAAGCTACAGGTTTTTCACATCCATCAGTTTGCGTCTGTTTCAAAACAGCTCCGACACCCTCTATAGAGCCTCTATATAGGGTGTCGGAGCCCAAAAAGAGCTCCTGTCAATGTCACACAAGCGCCAAAAGATCCTTGTACGACAATAAAGTAGTATCTACTATTGAGATAGATCTTAGGAATATGAAGATGCTACGCAAAACTTTTGAAATACATACCTACCTATATACAGTTTAATAATATTAAGGATTTAATAAAATACTATTAAACATTGACGCGTATACACATAGGCATCCGTCAATTATTTGGTTCTCATATAAAAAATACACTTTAGTAAATACAAATTAATAAGCCAAATTTGTGGTTAGATGGAAAGCATTGAAATACAAATTAATCAGAAAATTATATTAAAAATATGATAAGTAGTGGTAATTAATTCAGAACAGATATTTGCAATAGGTATGTACTTAGTTGTATTTAACTAAGTACCTATTTGGTAAAAAATTAAAAGCGAGACGCCTATGAATTTTACTGAAAAATTCAGGCGATAAAATCTAGTCTAATCTTATCTAAAGAAGTTTTATTTTTATTTCAGATAAAAATATTTCAATATTTACAATACGATAGTATTGTCATAAAACTTGTACTTAACAAGATAAATGACTACAATGAAATTAAACTCCGTAGGTATTTGAGCAAAATATAGTCCGAGATGAAGACATTAGCAAATTCGCGTAATTTCTCCGGGAACAATATAGATGGCGGTAAATTTCCTCTAATGTGTTAATAATTATTATTGCCAACAGATGGAGTTATAACAGGTGACGAGCAGTGGAGACTGCAGTGAGGATATGGTGGCGTTTGCAGGACAGCTTCATCATGGGGCAGCCTTGGGCGAAGTGGGTTTTAAGGTTAGGTAATAGATGTGTAGCAGCTAGTAGGTTGAAATATTGTAATTTATTATTTAAAAGTCACTTTATTAGCAATGTTACTAAAAATAGCGTCATTTTTTTTTATATAATGTGAATTTTAAATGACTTGAGGCAAATCTAAAAAATAAAATGGCGCTGTCAATTTTTGATAAAGAAAGACAATAAAATCATAGAATACTTTTACATTTTAACATGCAAAAGTGTTTATTATGATTACAAAAAATATGTTATGATTAACAATAAAATCTGTACTCATAAATTATATCAATAAATAGTAATTTTGATATTGCCTGAAATAAAATGATTTATTATTATTATATCAAAAGTTCTCAGTAGTTCAATGGCAC
>JARACY010000496.1:0-91258 GCA_029255725.1 Scrobipalpa atriplicella | reverse complement strand
ATTATTGTTTCAGTCATGTTTGTCAAAAACTGCAATTTTTAAATTCAAACAAAAAAATATTGTACGATGTACCTAAAAAAAAATACAGTTAAAGTTACCTACTTATAATTTTTACAGAGATATCTAAACATTTATAGATAAAAATTTATAAAATATTGCACAGTTTGTTACAAAATACTACGATGTACTTAAAACCTAAAAACTGTCGAAAAAAAAATTGTTTTTGATATAAAGACAGTATAAAAATTAATTCGTGACAGTTAGATTAAGTGCATTTTAATAATGTATCATTTTCTAACCTTTTCGCAGTATTTTGAAACAACCTGTATAAGCATGAAATAAAATAATATACTTTCACAAAATAAATAGGATGTACCATCCATCCTCAGAAAAATAATAATAAATAAATCATATTTCTAAGTCATAAAATATTATCTTATTTGCGTTTACTTGACTTCCATCTAGATTTTGGAATCCAAATGACTGATCATTACACTTTTACATTTTTTAGGGATCCATAAAATTTTACATTGTTTATTTGAGAACGAAACACACTCAAGTACTAATAAAACGCTCTGTAGGAATAACATATTTTGAAATATCGTAGAAATGTCATCCTGTTAAAAGCAGAAGGGGTTAGTATACAGGATGTAATAAAAAGTACTGCGTTCCTTTCAACAACATGTTCTACTGATGATACCAAACAACTTTCCAAAAGCAGAAAAATTTTAGCTCGAAAAAAAATTGCCTTTTCCGTACAAAGATGCTTTCCGGGATCTGCAGTTTTGTATGGACGAGGCAAAATTTTATTTCAAGCTAAAAATTTTGTGCTTTGGGAAAGTTGTTTGGTATCATCAGTAGAACATGCGGTTGAAAGGAACGCAGTACTTTTTTTACACCCTGTATATAAAAAAAAACTTAAATTACTTTCATGGTAATCCCCCTGGCTTTCGATAAAATTTCTCAGAATATTTCCGATTCATAAAGATACTCTCATAAATGCTTGAAGCATGCTTGCACTCAACAGTCGAAATTATTTTATTTGACTCAATAGTTCAGGCTGGAATTATAATAAATCCGACCAATGCACAGTATATCACAAAACACAATATGTGCACAATCGTCTTTTTTTCACTTACACGCAACATGAAAAAAAAATCTCACTGTTGCACGTCACATCGATTCTCTATAAATAATTAAGATTCTCCAAGTGTTGGGCTTGTTTTCAGGGCTTCCGAGTTAGTTGGTCCGTCGGCCCGCGGCGGGGGGGGGCGGCCGCGGCGGTAACCGCCTCCTGAAAGCAACCCCACACTTGAACCACCCTTTTTTACTATCAATATTAATGAAACCTAGTTTTAAGTACGTTTTGAAAAGGAGCTGAAAACAAAAATATTTTGTAAAAAAAACTAATAAGTCCTACAAAACATTCCACAGAACGCTTTAAAAATAAATACTAATATAACGAAGATTTTCTTTATGTAGCGGTTAAAGGGTATCTAATCTTAAGTATGTAAGTGAGATATAACATGTTTACTTCGCCTGCAAATTTATTTTCACAAAACCTGACTCCATGTGACTAGCAACAGAAACTATTATGCTACAAGAACATAACCCTATGACAAAGAAACCACATAAGAAGCCAGACATGTTCATTGTACTTAAACAGTTTTGGTCACATTACTTAAAATTAAATATTTGCTGAGATTTCATACAAATTCTTGGAAACATTCAAGCTCTACAGGGTGTAACAGAAAGGGTATATGCATCGTGAAATATGTGAATCTACCCATGAAACTGAACAACTGTCCCTAAGGAACATAGGTCGAAATACGAAAAAAAAAAATTGACTTCCCATACTAAATGCGCTATCAGCTGATGCATTTTGTATGGAAGGTCAAAATTTATTTTTCGTTTTTCAACCTATGTTCCTTAGGGAAAGTTGTTCAGTTTCATGGGTAGATTCACACATTTCACGATGCATATACCCTTTATGTTACACGTTGTATAGTGAAATGTTCTTGCAGCTATAATTTTTTACTTAACGGCGGGCTTTGGTCACCAAATACGTCTGTCACTAATAGCAATATACAGATCCATCTGGAATAACCCTCAAAATTTGTCAGACGTGGCGGAACGACCTATGTTAAGGTTGTTTACGCTCTGCCTACCCCATTAGGGATAAAGGCGTGATTATATGTATGTATGTACATTAGTATTTTGTCCTCTTTACTACTTCATTTCATACGTTTTCGTTTCCCAGTATCGATACAACAATTTAGTATTTATTAGCATAATTTTGTGTTTGGACAAGGGTCTTTCAAGAAAAGGAGAAATTCCATTAAAAGGCCATTTCGGGAAATGGACATTCAAGCAAATGTACATTCCGGAATATTTACTTTCAGAAAAATGAGCATTACGAGAATTAGACATTCCGAGAAATAGACATATCGGAAATTGGACATCCAAGGAATAGACGTTTAAGTGCCTAAAGGATGAACAGCGGAATCTCCTCGATCATCCCCCACGAATAATAAAAATCTGCTCATACCAAGAGCGTGGCTTATATTAAACGTGTAACTTACAGGAGAATGGCAACATCACGGAGCGTGGCAAGCACGACCAGCTGCTCGCCAAGAAGGGCTCGCTGTACTTCCGTCTGTGGGAGCGACAGAACAAGGACGCTGTGCACTCGTAATACAGCTCACATTAGCGTACACGTAAGCGACGGGCTTTGGACACACCCACTTGGTAGGTCTTGGGAGGTTTATATGGATGTCTATAGTTTGCCATTTGGGTTGAAGAGCGCTCCGTAATTTTTCCTTTTTACGAAGATCGATTATTATTTCTTCTGTTTATTTAGGTGAAAGAAAGATCACTAGCGATGTCTCTTTCGTTCCTAGCTGGGCGAAACAGGTATCCTATCTCATTATTACTTATTGAGGTGATAGAGACAGACGTATTTGGTGACCAAAGCCCGCCGTTAAGTAAAAAATTATAGCTGCAAGAACATTTCACTATACAACGTGTAACATAAAGGGTATATGCATCGTGAAATGTGTGAATCTACCCATGAAACTGAACAACTTTCCCTAAGGAACATAGGTTGAAAAACGAAAAATAAATTTTGACCTTCCATACAAAATGCATCAGCTGATAGCGCATTTAGTATGGGAAGTCAATTTTTTTTTTTCGTATTTCGACCTATGTTCCTTAGGGACAGTTGTTCAGTTTCATGGGTAGATTCACATATTTCACGATGCATATACCCTTTCTGTTACACCCTGTAGAGCTTGAATGTTTCCAAGAATTTGTATGAAATCTCAGCAAATATTTAATTTTAAGTAATGTGACCAAAACTGTTTAAGTACAATGAACATGTCTGGCTTCTTATGTGGTTTCTTTGTCATAGGGTTATGTTCTTGTAGCATAATAGTTTCTGTTGCTAGTCACATGGAGTCAGGTTTTGTGAAAATAAATTTGCAGGCGAAGTAAACATGTTATATCTCACTTACATACTTAAGATTAGATACCCTTTAACCGCTACATAAAGAAAATCTTCGTTATATTAGTATTTATTTTTAAAGCGTTCTGTGGAATGTTTTGTAGGACTTATTAGTTTTTTTTACAAAATATTTTTGTTTTCAGCTCCTTTTTCAAAACGTACTTAAAACTAGGTTTCATTAATATTGATAGTAAAAAAGGGTGGTTCAAGTGTGGGGTTGCTTTCAGGAGGCGGTTACCGCCGCGGCCGCCCCCCCCCGCCGCGGGCCGACGGACCAACTAACTCGGAAGCCCTGAAAACAAGCCCAACACTTGGAGAATCTTAATTATTTATAGAGAATCGATGTGACGTGCAACAGTGAGATTTTTTTTTCATGTTGCGTGTAAGTGAAAAAAAGACGATTGTGCACATATTGTGTTTTGTGATATACTGTGCATTGGTCGGATTTATTATAATTCCAGCCTGAACTATTGAGTCAAATAAAATAATTTCGACTGTTGAGTGCAAGCATGCTTCAAGCATTTATGAGAGTATCTTTATGAATCGGAAATATTCTGAGAAATTTTATCGAAAGCCAGGGGGATTACCATGAAAGTAATTTAAGTTTTTTTTTATATACAGGGTGTAAAAAAAGTACTGCGTTCCTTTCAACCGCATGTTCTACTGATGATACCAAACAACTTTCCCAAAGCACAAAATTTTTAGCTTGAAATAAAATTTTGCCTCGTCCATACAAAACTGCAGATCCCGGAAAGCATCTTTGTACGGAAAAGGCAATTTTTTTTCGAGCTAAAATTTTTCTGCTTTTGGAAAGTTGTTTGGTATCATCAGTAGAACATGTTGTTGAAAGGAACGCAGTACTTTTTATTACATCCTGTATACTAACCCCTTCTGCTTTTAACAGGATGACATTTCTACGATATTTCAAAATATGTTATTCCTACAGAGCGTTTTATTAGTACTTGAGTGTGTTTCGTTCTCAAATAAACAATGTAAAATTTTATGGATCCCTAAAAAATGTAAAAGTGTAATGATCAGTCATTTGGATTCCAAAATCTAGATGGAAGTCAAGTAAACGCAAATAAGATAATATTTTATGACTTAGAAATATGATTTATTTATTATTATTTTTCTGAGGATGGATGGTACATCCTATTTATTTTGTGAAAGTATATTATTTTATTTCATGCTTATACAGGTTGTTTCAAAATACTGCGAAAAGGTTAGAAAATGATACATTATTAAAATGCACTTAATCTAACTGTCACGAATTAATTTTTATACTGTCTTTATATCAAAAACAATTTTTTTTTCGACAGTTTTTAGGTTTTAAGTACATCGTAGTATTTTGTAACAAACTGTGCAATATTTTATAAATTTTTATCTATAAATGTTTAGATATCTCTGTAAAAATTATAAGTAGGTAACTTTAACTGTATTTTTTTTTAGGTACATCGTACAATATTTTTTTGTTTGAATTTAAAAATTGCAGTTTTTGACAAACATGACTGAAACAATAATGTAAACAAATTGTAATTTTCAAAACTAAACTTATTGTAAATATTATGCGATAAAAGCAAATTGTTGACTAGGTAAGTAAATATATTGTTAAAAAATTCATTGTTTTATTTAGAGATAGGTACATTTTAAATACCTGAAGTAAAATCATGCCTTCAAATAATACGGGGTGTAAGGGACAGCGTCCCGCAAACTTATAGAGGTTGCTCAGTCAACGAAACTGAACAACTACCACTAGGATTTTTTTTTCAGGAAATGAAAAAACATATTTGCTTTTTCATACAAAAGGACCACCTCGATCAGAAAATTTGTATGGAAAAGCAAAATTTTATTTTAATTTCCTGAAAAAAAATCCTAGTGATAGTTGTTCAGTATCGTTGACTGAGCAACCCCTATCAGTTTGCGGGACGCTGTCCCTTACATCCGGTATAGCGACCATTAGATTAGTATCTGTAGTTGACGATCTTTCTTATCCTTGCAACTTTTATATGGAGCTTAACACGCTGTAATCGATAGGCTGAAAACCTAGAAAAACGGCAAATTACAGTCCTATGTGAAGTGCCTCCCCATTAGGAGAGTAATAGTAATCTGTGCTCCCCATAAATGATGATGATGATGACGAATGACGAAACCCTTTGCTCCCACTAGTTCTTTTGTGAGTTCTTTCAAAATAACTAAGGGTCAGTTCACACCGAGACGGTAGACGACGCGACGCACGAATGTCTATCTTTTTGCACAGTAAATAAAGTTCAATATTGTATCAAGCTCTTCGCCGCGTCGCGTCGCCTACACTGTCTCTGTGTGAACTGACCCTAATGAGAATTTTTCGTCCCACTAGATCCTTCAAAAGGACTACTGAGAACGAAGTGTCAAAATTACTATTGACTGTTGTGTTGTGCAGCTTTTGACTCTCTGCCTACACCTTATCGGACGAGGGCAGATTAAATTTCTTAACTTTTCCCAAAATCAGCCAGGCTCAAATTCCAATGACAACCAATTTGAAATTGATCGATTTGACATCTTCGACGTTGTCATAGCAACGAAATTTTCACAACAATTTGTTGTATCTAATTTGTTGCGAAATATTTATACTAAAAATAAACAGTTAGGCTCATTTTTGAGCCGGTCCTTCTATTTTGTATCGAAAATGGATTGACTGGTGTTTTACTAGAAGAATGTCAATGCTTAGCCTGATTCCAGAAGACAAGAAACTGGATCCAAGGTAAAGTTTTCTTACATAGTAGGTTCCTACTGGCATGGTATAAGAAAATTAACCATGGTTTCTAAGCTCAAAGCGTCTTTAGTATTTTTTATAGAGTCTGTGCGAAAAGAGAACAGGCATGGAATTTGAGTGCGCGCATTTTTCTTTAATTAACTGTCGCTTGGTCGTGTGATGATTATGCCCAGGTCTTTAAAAGTAACCTTCTACATAAAATTTTGGAGGTTTTAGGTCAAAGACCTAGGCATAAACCCCACGCAACCAGCCGTAGGTTAGTTAATACAAATGTGCGCCCTCCAATTCTATTCCTGTTCACTTTTCGCTAAGACTCTACAATCTATTTACTATCTATTCATGGATTTAAGTCTGTACCCAATATAAGTAAGTAGGTACCTAATTATGGTAGCCTAGATAGGCTAGATCCCCGAAATCTCTCATTGGCCGGAATAAAGGATCATTTTGCACAAAATGCACAATCCGCGAAAATGTCCTTTTATTTCGGCCAATGAGCGTTGAAAAACAACCATTCCAACATGAATTCAATAAACATTTGAGTATTGTATATATGTTACGGCTAATACCCGAAGTGCGGCTACACCTAGTTTTAGCCGGTTAGAACTAGGTGTAGCCACTTACTCTTGGCTAAACCTAGTATTAGCCGATTGTTTTCGGCTAAAACTAGGTCTAGCCTTCATCATGCCGGCTACAACTAGGTCCAGCCATTCCTTGTTGGCTAAAACTAGGTCTATCCGATATCATTCCGGCTAGAACTAGGTCCAGCCATTCCCTGTTGGCTAAAACTAGGTCTAACCAATATCATTCCGGCTAGAACTAGGTCCAGACAATCCCTGTTGGATAAAACTTAGAGGCGTGTCCCGCCAAGCCTTCCGCCCCGCGTCACACTCATGACTCACAGCATCTGCAGCAGCGGCGCGGGGTGGAGGGCATAGCGAGGCACGTGCCTCTGCAGGTTGTGAGCGCCAGGTGCTGCTGATCTACTGCAGGTCTACTAGCGAGTGTGACTCACAGCCTCTGAAGCAGCAGCGCGTGTCTTAGTTTTATCTAACAGGGATTAGCTGTACATAGTTGTAGCCGGCATGCTATCATAATAAAAAAAAACTCTCTACGTTTCTTTCTGGCGCTCACAACCTGCAGAGGTGCGTGCCCCGCTATGCCCTCCACCCGCGCCGCTGCTGCAGATGCTGTGAGTCTTGAGTGTGACGCGGGGCGGAAGGCTTGGCGGGACACGCATCTAAGTTTTATCCAACAGGGATTGTCTGGACCTAGTTCTAGCCGGAATGATATCGGATAGACCTAGTTTTATCCAACAGGGAATGGCTGGACCTAGTTCTAGCCGGAATGATATCGGATAGACCTAGTTTTAGCCAACAGGGAATGGCTGGACCTAGTTGTAGCCGGCATGATGAAGGCTAGACCTAGTTTTAGCCGAAAACAATCGGCTAATACTAGGTTTAGCCAAGAGTAAGTGGCTACACCTAGTTCTAACCGGCTAAAACTAGGTGTAGCCGCACTTCGGGTATTAGCCGTAACATATACACACACACCGACCGAACTCTGCTAGATATTTGACGCTAGCGGTAAAATGTCCTCCGTATAATAACTCGAGCACGTATCATTTCCCCATTGAAGCTCTGGTGGCTTTGCTGTTACTATCAGTAGATAGCATGAATCTGTTTTTGATATAGGTAGCTTATTTTAACTACTCAATTGATGCAACTTTTGCTGCCGTTGACTACTCGAAGCGTTTTACTACGAATTGCTACGCTTCTGAGTTCGTAGCGGCGGCAGAAGTGTTGAGGATTTAGCACTGATCCTGCGTCACCTATCTTGGTTTATGATGAAATTAGTGTTGTTATTTGGTTCGTGTCTAAGTACCTATCTATTTAGCTAAGCTAGTGTGTAGTACTTACATCGTCAAAAATGTTGTGCTTAAAAATATTTCAATAGGTAACCCTGGACTTAAATATGCAACGAAACCTGATTTTGCAACGTTTTCACAACATCAAGTATGATTTTCTAAATTCAAATTTCAATATCACCATCACCATCAGCAGAAAATGGAAGCGATTAAAACATAGAATGTTCCTGCTTCTTTTAGCGGGCGTTCTGTAAAAACCAGTAAGAGGAACCTGAGGATTTTGGTGTACCAATGGAAGTTGAAAAAAAAATGCCTTCTAAATAACTATTTATCCTTGTTATAGAAAAGAGTCAGTGGAGAGCGTGTATAGTAGCAATTCGCGTCTCAACTTATTACAAAAAAGAAAACGCCAGAATCCTTTGGGAGAGATGTCAGGAGGGACGAAGGGAGATCGCTATGTAGCCCAAAGGGTCCTGTCAGCAAAGGCTCATAAAGTGAAGCAGTTGCAAAACCAGCTGTCTGATGCCCATTATCATCTTCAGGTGAGCTTTACTCTTGTGTGAGATATTAGATCAGCAGGGATGAAGGGAGATGGCTATGTGGCCTATAGAGTTCTCTCGGCTAAGGCTCATAGAGAGAAGCAGCTGCAAAACCAGCTGTCTGATCTGATGCCCATTATCATCTTCAGGTAAGACTTTGGCGTTATTTTCGGCAGTCCAGTCCATTACGTCAAGAGTGGTTAATACCGGGTGTAAGGGACAGCTTCCCGCAAACTGCTAGGGGTTGTTCAGACAACGAAACTTGATAACTTTCACCAGGAAAATCTGCCAGGGAAAAAATGGCTTTTCCATATAAATTGTCTGATCGAAGTGGTCATTTTGTATGGGAAAGTAAAAAAAAAAAACATTTCATTTACCTACTGAAAATAAATCTTGCCGTAAATTGTCCGGGATCTGTCCCTTACACCCCGTATAAACTGGTTTCCTGGTTGGATATAGTTCCATGGAACCCTAAAAAGTTTGTAGTTATAACTATTTCAACGAGACTTGAACTTTACGCGCTTTTCTAAAAAAGTTATAATTAAGTAAGTACATAGAGTTTAACAAGTTACTTAATTAATAATTTTCGTACATCGATAGAATTATCACTTACGCACTTAATTACCATCTTACGGGCTGGTAGTTAGTGAAAGCCCCGCACAAAGCAAGATTAAATTTTAAGAATTCAAAACATTTTAAGCAAGAATTGGCAGGCCTACTCATTTCTACAGAATACAGGTGCAAAATGAGTTTAATATTCCAACTGGGTTATTACCCTTTGTCCCATTCAATTTGGTAGAAACGCACGTGAATATGTTTCATTCAGGTTTCATTCATTTGCAGGTTATTGTGGAATATATTAAAATTCATTTTCTATTCTAGGAGCTGAGCAATGAGAACAGAATTTTACGCGCTCTGCAAAAGAAGCAGGAGGTCGCTTTGCAAAGGTTGGTTGTAGTCTAAGAGTAGGTAACATGGTCTTCGGCACTTATCTCTCTCTCTCTCTGGTCGGTCCTTCATGACTGAAGATCGTGGCTATGGTGGGATTGCAGTTTGGAGCGGACGAATTGTCTCCATCGGCTTCTGTCAGTTGCCAAATTGACGACAGAGTAAAATGAGGGTGTTTCGGCACCTATAGCCTAAACAAAAAAAAACGATTAGGCTTGATCTTCAATTTGTTTCCTTCATCACAACACTACTCTATTAATCCATACATACGTTCTAATTAATTACGGGTTTCATTTGGAATCGAGGTATTGAGCATATTAACAGCATTCCTATTGAGGTTTCATAATGAACACTAGTATGAAACAAAATGTTTTCAGGAATGAATAGGGATTTCCACGCCACGTGTAATAGTAAGTGGAATTGATGTTGTGTGTAAGTTAAATATAACGTGTAACAGAAAGGGTATATTATATGCATCGAGAAAGGTGTGAATCTACCCATGAAATTGAACAACTTTCCCTTAGGAACATAAACATACAAAAAAAATTGCCCTTCCTTACAAAATGCATCAGCTGATAGCGCATTTTAGTATGAGAAGTCATTTTTTTTTCGTATTTCGATCTATGTTTGTTCAGTTTCATAGGTAAATTCACACCTATCTCGATACATATAGGTACCCTTTAAGTTACACGTTGTAACGTAGAATTAAAATTAATTTCTACAGATTGAAGTCTAATTTTTAAGATAACTACGATAGAATTGAATACAAACACAAAATAAGTTTAACCAGTAACCAGTTGTTCAAAATAATAAACTTAATAAAATAGTTCAGAAAAAGATTAGGCCATTTTCGTATTCAGAGTTGAAAAAAGTATAAAGAATCGAACTGTACATAAGTCGGTAAAGGTAATAGTATAAAATTAATGCAATAATTTTACATGTTTAATTTTCATAGTTTCTTTTCAATTAAATACATTCCCAGAAATGTTTAACAAATATTCAAAATGGGTTATTTAGCTCAATAATAAAGGCAGTAGTAAGGTATAATGCCATTTATCAACCGCCCAAATAGTTTTGTAGCACGGGACTATGGTATAACTTTAGTGTGTTGGCCACCTGTGGTGTTGTCTTATGTATAATGTAGGTATATACTTAGGTAGGTAAAGTATCGGTCAAAAACGAAACATGAGTGTAATTTAGTTTAGTTTCTGCATCAAAATTACCAGTATTATGTAACATCATTTACTTATGAAATTTTAATTACTTGAATTATTTCATACTTTAAAGCCAGACACAGAACCTACCCCCCGGGTCAGATGTATTTACTCACCTGGATAATTTGGGACCTCAGTAATTATTTTTCAGCTCATAACACGGCTGGCTTCTGAAATGTTTCTAAAATTTGTTTCATGTGGGCTTTTGTAACTACAAATAACTCGCTGTACGAATATTTATGACAGAGTTTTTACGGTGCAGAGATAAGGCAGACAAAGAATAATAATTAGTATAACCCGTCCACTTAAAGAAACGATCTATAAATGACCGCCGCTCGCATGCGTTTTCGCTCACTCTCTATTAGGTAGAGCGAGAACGCATGCGAGGCGGACCAATCACGAAGCGAGCGGACGCCATTTTCATATCGTTTCTTTAAACGCACGGCTTATAGCTATTGACTACTCAAACACCTTTCTGTTCCCCATCAGATATGAGAACTCGAGCGCAGAACTACCGACTGTCCTGAACTCCCACAACGAAGAGTTGAGGATCCAGCAAGCCAGGTACAAGCAGCTGAAGAAGCAGTTTCAGGAGGTACTCAATACTCAAATATTTATTGCATTTCATGAAAATACAGGGTGTAGTATTTATTTGTAATTGCAGGTGCAGCTGAAGTTGAAGGATCGAGAAATGCAGTTGCAGCAGTTGAAGGATGAGCACACCCATCTGCTCGAGCTGAGTCAGAATAGGTAAAGAAAACAAAAATGAAAACCTTCTAGGTACATTAGCGTCGTACAACAGGGATTTTGTTTGAATAATTGTACAGCGATTATGTGTTAAAATAATCAAAGGAAATAATTTATAAATCATAGCAATATTTTTAAATTTTATCCATAAAAACACAAAGTTATCGTCTTCAAACAAGATGTAGATTTCAGCTTTGTTTGAACTTGTGTTTCTTGATGTGGCGCCATCTGTCGGCGGCCCGGGAAAATAAGAAGTTGGCTTATTATATTCTTTGTTATTTTATTATGCAACATTTTTTTTATTCAGAAACCTCCAAGAACGCGAGAAGCTGCAACAACAAGTCACGGAACTATCGTCTAAAGTCCATCAGCAAGCTGAGACTATATCAATGCTGCAGCGACGTATATCTCTTGAAGCTAAGAACTTCAGACACCAGCTGCAGAATGAAATAAACAAACACAAGGACACGAGACATGACTTGGATCTGGCTATCAGTAACGCTGATAAGCTGTCGACTATCATTGAGGTAAGTTTATCAATGCTGCAATGACGTATGGCTCTAGAAGCTAAGAACTTCAGACACCAGCTGCAGAATTAGATTAATAAGCACAAGGATACGAGACATGATCTGGATCTGGCTATCAGTAACGCTGATAAGCTGTCGACTATCATTGAGGTAAGTTTATCAATGCTGCAATGACGTATGGCTCTAGAAGCTAAGAACTTCAGACACCAGCTGCAGATTGAGATTAATAAGCACAAGGGTACGAGACATGATCTGGATCTGGCTATCAGTAATGCTGATAAGCTGCCTCTATCATAGAGGTGAGGATCCTAGCAAATCACAAACACACTAGAGTCTTTACTCTTCTTATTCTTCTTGTGTTTGTTTATGACCCGATGAACCCTGGTGTCTGAGTTTTAAACCGCCAATAGGGCTGCCATTACCATAAATAGAGACACTGACAAAGCAAGCAAGAAAACTATTTGGTGCCTCTTGCACGTTTACGCCATAAACTGTCGCCCTTTTTTCGAGTAAAAAAATGGCTGGCAAACCCAAGAAAATTACTTGAAAGAGACTGCAGTGTTCTTAATTTGATTTATTTTGATTCCATTTTCAGCTGAAAGAGAAAATGCTGAGCACAGCTGCTAGTCGCAAAATAAAGTCCCCTACAAAAGTGACTTCTGCTCTCAGTATTGTCAGTAATAGACCAGTTAGCAAGTCTAGAAGTGGCAACGACATTCTGGGCCATAGGGACGATAGAACCGACAGAACGGATAGGACGGAACGATCTGCTAACGTAAGTCTAATCTAATAATACATAATATTATATTTAAAAAAGTGGTTATTCTCTGCCAAACCGCTAGGTTCAAAAATAATATCGTAAAAAAAATAGCAAAATCTTTCAACAAAAGTTGAATAAATTTTTAGGTGAATAAAAAATCATTACAATATTTTAGCTCCCAAATGGACTTGTAATTCAAAACGGAGATATTTTTAATTAATTGAGAGTGGGATAACAATAAGGATTCGTTATTTGAACGGTTTCACTAAACCGGATTTTCTTTCTTTGATTTCATCCTACGAATAAGGTTTCATCATAGTCACGGTTTTTTTTTCAGTACCGATGTGAGAATTACGTTTTAAAAAATTATATGTTAGCTGTCCTCATCTAGGTAGGTTTCTTATAAGAAAAGAGATGCCCTTACATTTTCCAAATAGGTATATAAAGTTACAAAAAGGCACTTTTTTGAATTTGGTAATTATTGATCTCTAAATTTGACGTACAAAACATTTCAAAATATTTCGACTACTGTTTGGGCATCAAACACAACCTATTCTTTCAGATTATAATAGTGTTATAGAAATCGATAAATCAATTACGGAACATAAATACCATACAACACTTCGCAGAAACAAATATTATTATCTTATCCCATTCTTGTTTTAATGAAGCCATACTAGGTCACATCGCTGACCTATAGCGGGAGGCCGCTCTTTTGTTCAGCTTATCCAGCCTTGTCCTCTCCTGTATCTTTTCTACATGTTGTTATCAATATTATTCTTCTTGGGTCGAGGCTAAAGGTAACAACGTACAGCCTTTTGAGGCAGATGGATTATGTTGTTTGTATAGAGTCTCTTTGAACTGTTTATTTAAAAAAAATATAGATCTCCTATCTAGTTGGCTACATCTACCCATGCTCCCTACTGCAGATATTTACCGTACCACTTAACCAGGCATCTTGAATATACTTACAGTGCAGTGGTATCGCTAAACATGAATAATTTTTAAATTCTCATAATAATTATAAATCATTACGTAAGACGAGTCGTTTTTGCAACATATTTATTATCCTTTAACCTTGTTATTTTGTGACTGAAATATTTTTTTTTTGTTTTATGGAGAAACTTCTGTATAAAAAAAGGTGCTACAGTTGCCTACCTACTGTCTCAAACAGTATTGTAATGATTATGAATGGAACCCTATTGTAGTCTTTTAATCCCCTGCAACTTTTGAGCTTTGGCCAGTAGCTTAATAAAATAGACCCCTAATTATCTGAGAAGTAATCTGTTCCGTGGCTTGAAGGGCACGTTAAGCCCTCGGTTCAGGTGACTTAATTAAATTAATGAGTAAACACATTTTAATATGCCGCAACAGTATTTCTTTCACAAAATTAGAGCAAGATCATTTCTCATATATCACAATAGCAGAGAGTTTTGAATGAGAGTGTATGCATGAATGTGCTATTCCTTTGTCAAATATGGTAAAAGGAACGAAGTAATTAATGTTTGGAATGAGCGGGTTGACGGAAGAAAACTGCTTTCACATTGCAGTGATAAATTAGATTTTCGACGTATGACGAGCGTGGTTAAAGTTGCGGTTTTCATTTATGAGCTTACGGTGGCTTAGAAAATGTTCGAAAACTTATTTTGTCTTTCGTAAATTGAACTTAATACAAGGAATTCAAGGTGTTGAAGGGAAGTTGAGTCCCCTTAATAAATAAAATACTACAATGGACAGAATATAATATCTACTTTTGACTTTTTCGTAATCTATGCATCAACACAAATATTATTGTAGCGTTTATTTACGAACAACATAGTTTACTAATTTGTGTTCCTTTTACAGCATGACCAACTGTCGAAACTCTGTGAGAACTCTCGAAGCATAACCAGCGCGCTGTCCCATGATGATGACACCTCCTCATCGACCTCCCGCTACGTCAGAAGCCGAGCCAGCACCAACAGCACTCGCTCTACTCCAAACCCCCGAAAGAACTCCAAGAGTTCTGATGAAATGCTCGAGCTGGCCAAAACTGTGCAAGATGGAATGGCTGATCTCACCATATTTGATGAACTGGAGAAAAGCGCGTCACCAACTGAAGATATGCAAAAGAAAATAGAGTTCATGAAACAAGACTTGATGAATAAAATAAAGAGCGAAGAAGCGGCTCCAAAAAAGCCAAGTCTTACAAAAAGGCAGTCAACTGAAGAATCTATAGAAGAGCAAGTTGATGGTCAAGTATCACCAGAACGACCTAAATCAAGAGGACGAAGAGGGTCTTCAGTATCTTTCTATAATGATACAGTTATTGAAGAAACCACTACTACTGTATCTATAAACGATTACAAATCAGGAGATGAAATGGCTCTTGCTAAACCTAAGTCAAGAGCAAGCAGTGGTACTGAAAGGAAATTAGGAGGGAAACCTTTGGAGAAATATTGCAAAGATATCATGCAAGATATAGAGACAAGCAGCAGAGTAATAGACAAACACATGAAACAGTTCACTCATTCTAAATTCGAAAGCGACAAACTGGTCGAACAGTTGTCGGTAGTGGACAAATTTAATGACTTTGTAAACGGTGATGGACAGATTCCTGAACAAGCTTTACTAGAACTGAACAATAATTTCAAAATGTTGACCGATTCTGTTTTAACTGAAGCTCCAGGGGCTAGAAAGCGTTGTATCTCAGGTCGTAGAAGTTCTAGAATTGAGCCCCAGAATGCATTAGACGATTCGTCCTTGACTAACCAAGATCTTCTAAACGATTTGCTTGGAAGAAAATGATGATGCCACAACTTTAAAGTACCTATAATTATGCTATTTTATCGCAGCAAAGCTCTTGCGAGTGCTCAAATCGTTCAATACTTTATCTATTATTATAAAACTATTATTTTGTCTGATTACGAAGCATTTATCGAAATAAGTTGTGCGTGAATTGAATTTCATAGAAAAGTTTGTTGAGAATTTGGAACAGATTGAAGAATTTTCTCAATCTTAGAACTTATAAAATTTATTACAATATCTAAGTGGTGAATTCTTTACGCGAGAGCTCATGTAATGGGCCCAAAACTAGAAATGGAAATACAAAATGACCTTCATCTTAATGAATGTTTGAAGATGTTAGGAAAGTGTTTGATTAAAGAAGTAAATTAATCTAAATACGCTTTTCCTCATCATGAGTGATTTGAACAGGGATCTTTAAGTAAATATTTTTCACATCTAATTTATTTACCATCTGTCTGTATCCTACTGGATATACATGTACCAATGTTTCAATGTAAATAGGTTTTGAGATAACTATAATTTTTATTTCGTTTTAGTATTCGTTTTTATTAATATTTATTTCTATCATGTAACAACATCACCTACCTATAATACATTTATGTCTTAATGTTGATTTAACTTCGACAAATACTGTGGGATGAGTTGAGTTAACCTACTTAGGGCGGCTACACATAAACACGTGATGACATCGTGACGTAAAAACCACACGTCACGACGTCGTGACGGAGCGCGTTGTGACGTTGTTGCCCGGATTACTGTAGTTATTCTCGAAAACTTTGCCGGCACGTACCCCGTCACGATTCCGTGACGTGATTTTTTACGTTGTTCGACGTGAATATTGACGTAACGTTCAACGTTGAAGTAACGTTGGACTTCGCGACGTCGTCACGTCTTTATTTGTAGCCGCCCTTAGTTAATGTATGCAGTTGGCGTGCGCTGCAGTTTCGTTGCCGTAGTCGCGCCAACTGATCTTACTTTATCAAAACTTTAAACTATAAAAATATTCTTTTAACTCGCATCGTGACAATTAGCGATAGGAATTGTGTGTGGAGTGGACTTTTAACGATTGTTATTTATTATTCAACTATGTGCGTGATTGAATGAGAAAAATATATTTTGTATCAAATATTTTGTGTTTTATTTTTAGTAGAAATTAGTTTAAAAAGAAACAAATGCATGCCCCTATTAGGCGAGGTTTATAAAAACCCTTACGCGTTGTTCGATTTATTGAAATAAAAAACAGTAGGTAGGTACTGTAAGACAATGTAATAAGAAATTAGTTTTAAAATAAAAGTAAGAATGATTTTTCTGATACAGTAAAAGGCAAAATAACTAAAGAACTAAAATTATGTTTTTGTCCAAAAAATCTTGAGAAAACCATTGCTTCATTGGACAATTTCCAATGAAGCAGAGAATTTTATTAATGGTTCAGGCATGGCCGGCTCATTGCCGTTCATTTTGTTGGTAGCTGTAGCACTGGGTTCCCGGAAAAGAGGGAAATTTCAACACGCCGAGCATTATCCTATCCATAACACGGTGAACAAACTGAAAAAATATAAATCATTTTATAGACGATACTCCTAGCGCCTTATTTCTCTTTATTCCCACTAGTTCTGTTGACAGAACTAGTGGTAAAAGTACGGTCAAACGGACTCACAACCGAACTAACTGCCTCTAGGAAATAAAGTGGCGTGGCTTGGGAGAGATCTTCATCCACTAAAAATGTCTGATAGTTCGGTCAACCGGACTATCAACTGAACTATTGCCACTATAGAATAAAGATCATGTACTTTCTATTTCTGCTTGTGCGACAAAAAGACAGGAATAATGATTTGTATTTCGTTCACGGTAATAAAGTAAAACAAAAATGGCCATATATATCATCTGGCTAATTTAGGAAAATGGACAACAGCGACTTTACTGCGATTATAGTTAACCCTTTACGGTTATGAAATATAAAAACTCTCACCATAAAACCTCCAAGGGCAATATAAAGGGTTGGCCGCAGGTGCTTAAACTAAATTGAAATTCTGCTACTGAAGGTAAGTTAGGTAGGCACTTGAAGAGCAAAAATATAGGGTCCTGTGTTCTAGAAGAACCTTTTGCTGGTAAGATGTGAAATTTTAAGTTTGAATTATTTCGTACATTCATAAAGGTGCAGGTACGGTCCAGACCTGCTATATCATTTTATTTCTGATTTCGAATTTCAAAATTTGTAGAGAGTCGGTACACTCAGGTGAACCAAACAGGTGGAACACCACGGGCAACGAGGGACTAGATGTTTATATTAAATCGTTGTTGATAGGGATTAAATGTTTGAATGTCTATATTCATAATTTTCGTGTCTCTTGCCTTTAGTTTTTCTAAAAAAAATACCTTGTATTACTTGAGCAATATTTTCTATTCTAAAAACGTAATGTAAATCCAGGAATTTCTATATTTGTATGAAACGTTTGTGGCTAAGTACGTTGCTTTGTCCAGGGTACGGATCAAAGGACCACTCTATAAGCAAACTAAAGCGTTTACTTATCCCCAATAAAGTCTGGGCAACATTCGTTTCATTTTGATTTTACCTATTTTGTTTGGATGATGTTGTTACTCTATGTTGTTACTAAAAAAATACGGTTTGGCCTAGCAAAGTTAGGTAAGTGAATGCGCTTGAGAGAATTAATTAATTTTGTCCAAAGATAAAATCGATAGTAGGTACTTAGGTATGTAATGTGGTCTCTGCCTACCCCTCCTCAAAAAGGCGTGATTATAAAGAATACATATTAATATGTTTAGATTAAAGAATCTGAATATAACCAAAGATAAAATACAGAGTTATGGAAACACAGAATTAATGTGAACGGAAAACGGGTATGTCCTACAAACAATCGCTTTTCTTCTAAGACCAAAAGTACCTCCGAGGAGTTCCCATAAGTTCCCATATTTAAAAAAAGGCGTGACAGTCTAGAATGGACTTAACAAGTGTGTGACCTGCGTCTTAAAATCACCTTAAAATTATAGTTGCGATGCGACGTCAAAATGCAACGTTGCACCATGGAGTAATATAATATGGTTGCAGGAACATGGCTTTGGCCATTAAGGCTCGATTGCGATCTGATTCTGCTGACCAGTGGTATTCATTTTATGACAAGCTTAAATTGAGCTTGATGTCGTCAATTTGCCGATTTCGCGAAATCGATAAATTTTGTGGGGCTCCGATTGTAATTTTTCTAAAGCATGCGATGTGATATTTCGGATATTACTACATACTTCCTATTTATTACAGCTGCAGTCAACTGTTTGACGTAGAGTTGATTGATTGATAGAGGAGCGGCATTGACCACAAGTGAAATTTCCACACACACCCTCAAACATCCGGTGTAATATTTTCGGGACAAAGATGTGCCCTACAGGAGTTCTTGTACCACCGAGTTGTAACACCGGTGGTGCTAGTGGTCCAAATGTCGTAGGAAGATTTGATAATTCGAATCTTCGCGAAAATCCTAGGGATTTTGCGAAAACAAAATGTAATAAGGGGCGGGATAATGTCAACGATTTGGAATCGAATTCTTGCTGTAGGTTATTGGTTTTTTTTAGAGAGCTGGGTCGTTTGTGGGTAAAAAATCTTCACATTGTTTGGGGTTGATTCCCGATTGGGCAAATTGGATGATGAATTTAGGTGTTTGCTAAGCCCTGAAAACCCTCTATATCTCTCCAAATAAAAAAAACTAAGTAGTATAACTACATACTACACAAAATAGATACATTGGAGTGAAATGGATATTATCATAATAAAGTAAATTACGAATTGATTGTATTTAAGTTTTAAGTATGCTAACAAAATAAACTGAAATTTAATGAAATACGTAATTGTTAAATTATGCATATGCAAATATACTATAACAAAGACTGTGAGCCGTCCCATATTTAAACTATGAAAATGCAATTAATTTTTTGGGTAATAACTATTTTCAGTCTGAATATTTTTAATTTCATTAAAATTATACGAGAAATATGCTCTGACATGATGTTCACATAATTTAATTCTGTGTAAATATTTGCTTATTTATGATATGAAATGAATAATACAGTAATTAAAAAAAGTAAAAATATTAATGGTTAATCAAAAATTTTCAAAAGTAGGTATAGCACGATCTGTGTTTTATATCGGGATATTTTTATTCGGTCTACTTATCAACCAGTTAGGTAAGTAAATTAGGCCCGTATTTATAATCAGCTCTCAAGAGTCACAGCGAGTTTAAGTTCGTATCAGAAATGTCATTTCAGTACAAAACGGCCCGTCAAACCCATACTTAATATTGCTCTCAATCTTTAGATCGCTTCATAAATACGGGCCTTAATCAATGACTTCTACCATAGAATGCCAAGGTAAAGAAGGCTTTGGTAAGAATTTGTTACTGCTCTAATAAAACCTGGAACCACAGAAGTAGCCTGAAGCTAGGCGGGAAAAATACGAAAAATTTTCCTCTCTACCCAAATCAATTGGTCGTTCCTAAACATTTTACAGCTACTTAATTAAGTCTCAGATCCATCCAAACCATTCCCCTGGGAGATTCTTTCAAGCCTCCTACCAGCTATTTTGCGTTCGAAGATTTTAAGTTGAAGAAATCCCTGCTGGGCTGGAAAAGGCTGGAAGCGATAAAAACGAGAATGTAATGTACCAGCTGCATTTAATCCGGAAAATGGCCAGAAATTTTGGAAATGACTGTAGAGTTGACAACCTGTCACTACAGAAAATTCAGCTACGTAATTTGTAAAATCAGAATTACCCTCAGTGTTAGTGTCTAATTGTATTTTAAGTAAGCCTTTGACGCTCTGCATACCCCGAAAGGGTAACAGGCATGATTATTATGTAAGAATATCTATGTATTGGTATTGAGATCCATCCGTGGCGTTCCCAGGGGTAGATCCTTTCAACCCGCCATTTTGCGTTTGAACATTTTATCCTCAATTTAAGATGAGACAGAGAGTTATTCGATTTGGCAGTTTTTGATGTTCCGCTAAAATAAATAAAAAATGTTCTTGAAGCACGCAATATGAGAGGTTTTTGACTGATCCGATTTATTATTTATCTTCTTGAATTTGATTTGTCGGACATCTTTGTAAAAAGAAAAACAAGATACGATAAGTAAGTCAATTATTTTTTGTTTAGGAAAGTTAACCCAAACCTCCAAACTGATAAATTCTATGATGTTTATTTTCAAAAACGTCATAATCATTATCGAGCACAGTAAAATAAATAAAAAAAGTATTGCGTTCTTTTACTGATGCTGAACAATTTTCCCAAAGCAAAAGAAAAACTGGCTCGATAAATTAATGCCTTTTCCATAAAAAAATGCTCTCCTAATCTGCAATTTTGTATGGAGAAGGCAAAATTTTATTTCGAGGAAAAATGTTTTTGCTTTGCAAAATTTGTTTGTTAGTAGATCATGTGTATTAAATGACACGTGTAAAGCTAATTCAAACAACATATTCACAAGCACAATTACATATTCCACAGACATTTCGAATTGATGCTTCCAAAATATTTTGGGTAGGTAGTTCTACCATGCTCTTATTTAATTTTTTATGAGTAAAACGGCAATGTTACATCAGGCCGTTCAGTTTTTATTTCGAATAACACCTTGTTTATCGTTAAGTAATACAATTGGGTACTTGACTGGGTAGCTTAAAAAATTCAAAACGTTTATACTTAAAACTGATGGCTAAAAATATTGTGGATTTCATTCATCATTTAAAAAACAATGCAAATTTAGATTTTAATAATCGAGTCAAAAGTATATAAGTTATTGATTTGAGTAGTCAAGTTTTACTAAAATGTGACGTCATAACTCACTATTTTCATACAAAAAAGTGTTTTGGACATTTTATAAAAAGTTGCTGATTTGACTAGTTGGAAAGTAGCCAATTATTTTCAATTGTTTTTATTTGTCTGGTTAGGGTAGGACATAGTAGATTGATCGCCTGATTGTCCGAACAGTAAGATGATCCATGTTTTAAAATTTGTAAATAGTTGGTGAAGTTTTGAAGAAAATAGAGAGTGAACTTATAGTATGTTTCGCAAATTCTCGGGAACCTGTAATAGCGCTGTTGTATGTAGTTAGCTATCATTTTTAATAATTGCTATAAGATATAATAGCTAAAAAATATTATGCTATACCTAAATAGGTACTCTTGTAGCATAATATGGAGCGCAGTAGAACTACCCATAATTTGCATCGTAGCTCTGAGCCCGGCGTTTCTCGAATATTTTCGTGTTCATTTGAATTGCCAACAAACAAATATGCAGGCTGTTTATATTAGGTACGAAACAAGATTTTTTTATTTAGTTTCTCTTTTCGAGTCAAAATAATAATATTTCAGAACCTTAAAGTAACTGTCCCGTTTAGTCTTAATGAACCCCTTTCGTAGTCGGGTTTATTCGTAGCTTCTTCGTAGCAAAACACGTAATGACTACGAGGTGCTACGAACTGCTACGCGACCGCTACGGGCACAAGAAAAAAATAATTAAATAAGTAGAAATGTCTTTAGGGGTAATGAAGGAACGTCATGAAAGGAAGGCGCTTTTTTGTACGCTTTAATTATTTTTTTATGAACTTTTACAGAGTATTTTGTTTTTTTAGAATATGGCAGGTTACCGTTACCGCAAAGGGAAGCAGAATAAAGTAGTGAGAATTTGGGAAATGTAAAAAAATCTTTGGCTCCCAGGCTGCCCCATACAAGTTGTCTAATCGAGTGATTTTCTATGAGGAGTCATCATCTTCCTAGCCTTTTTCCCGTATTTCACGGGATCGGCTACCTAATCTAGGGGATTGAACGAGGGTACTGGTTTTTACACAGAGCGACTGCCATCTGACCTCCACAACCCAGAAGGGAAACCAGACCCAATCCTAGATTAGGTTACACACAACCTTTGAATTTCTTCGTAGGTGTGTGCAGGTTTCCTCACGATGTTTTCCTTCACCGTAAAAGCGCCGAATAAACGTACTACGAAGGCCGCGGCCCTATCCACTACACCATCCAGGCTTTTGACCTATGAAGATAACTAACTGTTATATATTTTTACTATGGTTAAGCGAGATCAGACGCCGAACTACGATAATTCAAACAGATTGACGAAACTTCTAGTCTGGAGCCAATAATCTTGTCATATCAAATTACTTTTGTTATTAGGAATACTATAATTTAATTTGAAATACATCTGATCTTCTGAAAAATAAATGCCAGGCCTTATGTGTCACCTATTATTAGGGTTTTGTGCAAAGCCTGTCTGGGGGAGTACCACCCTCTTGTTTATATCTACCGCCAAGTATAAATGTTCGCACTTTTGTGTTTCAGTTTGAAGGACAAGAGAACCAGTGAAATTACTGGCACAAGAGACATTCCACCTTAGGTCTCACGGTGTGCAACACACTCTGCTATTTCACTAGGATCTAGTGGGATAGTAGTAGGTGTTATAAGCTACGGTGCTGCTTACCATCAGGTGGGCAGTATGCTTAGTTGCCACTGTATTACGTAACAAAAAAACCTTATTGCTTCGATGGGACGTGTGGAGACACCATGTGTTTAAAAAATGATTTTGCTTTTGGGTCCCACGGACCAAGAGTCTCTACGACGAACGGTGTTTAAAAGTGTTAATAAATTGGGCGTTGACTCCAAAAAGGGTTTCATTGTAAAAGTAATTTATCCTTCACCTGAAGATGAGAATTTTGAAACAAACCTTAACCTTCAAGATTGTTTAAATGAAGGGCTTATAACAATATGGTTACAAAATGGGAGCGAAATGTTCGTGTTTGTTCGTACTTTCTAGGTATACTTAATAAGTTTCAATTTGGGTCGGTTCGGGACAGTAAATGTTTTGAACGGAACCTTAAGTGATTTTCAAGATTTGGGTCAAATATTAAGTAATATCAAATAGACACAAACAATCTTAGGCCCGTATTTATAATCAGCTCTCAAGAGTGACAACAAGTTTGAGTTCGTATCATAAATGTCACTTCAGTACAAAACGACCTGTCAAATCCATACTTAATATTGCTCTCACTCTTGAGATCGCTTTATAAATACGAGCCTTTGGGCCTTCGTGAAACTGTGTACTGGATACGTGTATGATGAACCAAAGAGGAATCAATGGTATGAACATAATTAACCCACTAGCTTTCCGGCCTGAGTTAAATAGTTTTCCCATGGTAATTATGGTATTTTCCCTCGGTAAAAAGTAGCCCATGTCCATTTCCAGGTTACCATCTATCGTCCTGCCAAATTAAAATCGGTTAAGACGTGAAAGAGTAACAAACAAACAATGTTGCTTTCGTATTTATAATAATTAGCATGGCTGAGAAGCACTGCAGGATATATTTACAAAGAATAATAACAAATAATAATTATTAGTTTACGGAAAGGGCGTAGGTATCGTTACCCATGAAGTTGAATACGTAAGCTAACGGACTTAACAACACGAAAAAGATGTAAAAAAATATAATAAACGCGAAACCCCATTACCATACGTTTCCAATATCCGATACAAAGAATCCACAGCACATTTATAGAAAGAAACCCTTCCAGTTTAAATGAAATTGTGTACGTAATGTAGGTATATTGTCATAAAGTTGAAGGAGAAATAGTCAAGAGCTACCCTTTATTATATGGAATTTTATTTCTTAAACCTTCCACGCATACCTACTAGTAGATTGGATCTAGATTAGAGTGTACCTAGACCTCCAATCTAAGCCTTTGCACTTACAATTTGGTTGGTTGGTAGGTACAGTGGGCAGCAGGTAGAGTTAAACATTTAACGGACCAATATATACTGGTTATATCTACCTGGTTATACTGTATAGCCAGTATAAATTGGTCCGTTAAAGTCTCGACCAGCTGCCCACTGTACATTTTGCTATACTTTTCTCAATAATCTAAGGGAGTAATTCTAGTGATACGTAATCCAGTTTTTATATTGAAATTAGTTTAAAAGTTAGGCTAAAGTTGTGGGTGATTTTGGAAGAAACTTTCTTAGGCCCGTATTTATAATTAGCTCTCAAGAGTGACAGCGAGTTTGAGTTTGAATCAGAAATGTCATTTCAGTACAAAACGGCCTGTCAAATCCATACTTAATATTGCTCTCAATCTTGAGATCGCTTTATAAATACGACCCTTAAAATCTTGAAAGCTTTACACCTGGATTCTGTACGTGATTTACCTGTAAATAGAAACATGATGCTCGCTAATTATCTGCACATTGCTAAGTTGCTTTATTAAGATAGGTAGCAAGGCTTAGACTGGTAATCATCTTCCTAGACTTTTTCCCGTATTTCACGGGGTCGGCTACCTAATCTAGGAGATTGAACTAGGGTATTAAGGTACGAGGGAAGTTATGGGGTGATGCTATTCTAACCCGGCACCACACGGGGGAATATGAATTGTATTAGAAGTTATTTTATTTATTTACATTGATATTTTGTTCTAGACCCCACCTGCTTATCTGCTACATTCGATTGCCTGATGAGTAAAATTATCTCAAATAAATTATTCAAATTGAAAATCTAATAAAAGTAATAGATTATTCCAGACGCGAAAGGTGTATTTGACAACATAATGCGTTATCTTTGAAAATTCGTTTCTAGTTATTATAATATGTATAATTCTGAATTATTTTACTCATAACAGAGTAAAATTTTTAAAACACTTTATCACTCGCCCACCATCCAATATATTTTAATCAACTTTAGTGACAAGCAAAATTTGACAGTAAATATAAAAATACGGCTCAAAATGGTTATATGTTTTGTCAATGAAATTGAATGAAAATATCAAATAATTGAAAGTTTGTTTATTTGTTATTCTTTCAAGTAGAAACATACATACATACAATATACTCAAGCCTTTATCCCTAATGGGGTAGGCAGAGCGTAAACAACCTAAACATAGGTCGTTCCGACACATTTGACAAACTTTGAGGGTTATTCCAGAAGATGGATCTGTATTTGCTATAGTGACAGGTTGTCAGTTCATCGCCTAAATTACAATACTGAAACCCTCAAATCCCTGAGCTGATTTTTACAACATGCCCGGGAGGCGATGCAGCTGGCACATTCTATGTTTTTCTATCACTCCCAGTCCAGCATGGAAGTCATGAGGTAATTTTTCATAGGAAATATTCGTTCCCCATGGGATAACTTATTCGATTACGCGTGTTTTAAGTAGCGAGCATAAAACTTAAAAACCTTAAAATGATGTAAGTGGATATAATAAAAGTACTAGATTGTAATACATTAATGAAACTATGTAAGTGAAACTCTAGTAGGTACATTTTAATTTTCACAGTTAAATGAAATTTGAATCATAAGCTTAATTTATTTTAAAAAAACGAGCGGCTTATTATATTATGTTCACTCAATATTTTCCAGACTAATAATTATGGAAAATTAATTATCTTTATCGGGAATTCGGGAATTTGAGACATTCAATAATTTAATTAAAATTATTAATTGTATTGTAATTCAATAATTTAATTAAAATTATTAATTGTCATGTAAATTACTCAACAGTGATTTCGATTTAGTTGTAGGTAATTATTTGTAATCCTATTAATAACACGGGCTGGATTGTGTAATCCCGTTATATCCTATTATGTGCCTAACGCCTCTTATCTTTTGAACGAGAAATAAGGGCTCCCACATACTAATATTTGTATATGTAAAATGTAAAGTTCATTCAAAAGAATAAAATTTATGTATTTAAAAATCCATAACTTTAAGGCCCGTATTTATAATCAGCTCTCAAGAGTGATAGCGAGTTTGAGTCCGTATCAGAAATGTCATTACAGTAAAAAATGATCTGTCAAATCCATACCTAATATTGCTCTCAATCTTGAGATCGCTTTATATAATAAATACGAGCCTTAGTGAACTTTATTCCTTATTAGGTAGGTACTTTTACTGTATGTTCTACGTTTATATTCGAAATTTAAAAAGGCGACAAAAGTGCAACTTTTTGTATTGTAGTTTTACTGACTCCAAACATTTGAAACTTTTCGTAGGTACTTCGTAGTTTAGTTTTGAGTTTACTCTTAAGGCTGCTACACACCGCCCGCCGGCATGCCAGCGGCACAAGCCGCAGAAACGAGCGGCCCGCACGAAACTCGACCTTAACTCCAAGCGCTAAGTAACCTCGTGCCGCGCGCGGCCTCTTATGCCGTGCCTCTAGGCCATTATGTCCATTAGTCTTAGCATAGTTATCAAGTTTCGGCTAAAATAGATTAGTTTTAAAGCAAAACCGAAATTTAGCCAAAGCAGAGATAACATTGAATTTAACGCAAAAACAAACAACCTATCCTCTGGCCCTAAGCCCTAATGAGAGTCTAGACTCAAATCTAGAATAAACATTGATTTATGTCGACTCACAAAAAATAAGGCGCATTACACACTGCCTCAATGGGGATAAAAACGCAAAGCTAACTGCAGATGGCGCCACTAGCGAGTGTTCCAAAAGAGACCAATGAGAAGATGCAAAACTTTAACATTAACAGATTACTGACCAATCACAGTAAAAAAGGAACACTCGCTAGTGGCGCCATTTAGTTCCTAGTTTTTATCCCCATTCCAACCTAGCCACATCGTGTAAGACACTAAGGCTCGTATTTAAAAGCGATCTCAAGATTGAGAGTAATATTAAGTATGGATTGGACAGCCCGTTTTGTACTGAAATGACATTTCTAATACGAACTCAAACTCGCTGTCACTCTTGAGAGCTGATTATAAATACGACCCTGAATCAGATATTCCGCAAAAGTTGACCCAGTTAAAACTCAGTACGTAACTATTCACATTTTTACCCTCATAAAAATATATGTGAAGCAAGGATAGGTATATTGAGGGAATGGTTTTCTTATTTTTTCAATATTTCTTATTTTAAAAAAAAATGCAAACCCAGTTCTAAAAAACCTTTTGTGGCAGTTGTATTCTTTAATAATAAATTTTAAGTCAGAACTCGTAATTTTTACTAAACATAATTCATCAAATGTGGAGCTAGATCATGGTTTTCTTATTTTATTTTAATTTTGTGTGTTAGGTATTTTAGAATTTGGAATCTCAATTTTGTGCGATTTTCGCATATTTTTTATTCTGAACGACCAGAGGCGTAACCGCCATTGGTGTGGCGCACTTATTTTAGATGATATTTTAATGGCATTACGGTCGATGTTTGAATACTTATCTCAAATTGGGTTGTTAGTTTTACAAGTACCATCTTCTCCTTCGTATCGTATCGGTCGTATAGGCTTATATTAATTTGTCCCCGACTCGACTCTGACTTGTGTGCCTTATGCTTTAGTTTAAGGCGGTACGAATTAAATTTTATGCTGCTAATTAAATTGTATTTATTGTATGTTTTGTGAGCAGAGTTCGAAGAATCGTTTGCACACACATATATTAGGAGAAAAAGATTATGCGTGCATGAAAAAAAAAAGAATTTGTTGTAATACCTACTACAGGCAGGCCTAGTTATTTATACATGTATTCTAATATTTTTAACATTTACCTACGTTTTATTTTTACTCGCGTACAATTTGCATTTATTGTGCTCAGAGATTCAAATGTTGTTATCGACAAATGAATCACACAAGACATGAAATTAATATTGAACGTTACACACACAACCTCGACAAACCTGAAAAAATACACACAAACACGCATCACCTGAAAGAATATAAATACAAATATACATGATACTCATTATAATTTTGAAGTTTGAACCTTGTACCTGAAAATACCTAAACACTTGTAAAATATTGTTCTTTCATTAAGGTATTGTAAAATACAGCTGTACAAGATCCAAATTGAATCAGATCCTGAACATACGCAAATTACTACGATAACTGACAAATAACATAATTGAATATACTCGCTGACAAATTATATTATATCTGTATACAGACAGACACGTTTTCGCGAACTTTATCTCGCACCAACTGTTCACAAATTCATAAACAAAATGTTGTTGAGAATAGGATAGTTCCACTTCGTTCAAAATTTTATTGTACAACGCATCTCATCGTCCCCACCGAGGGGCACGAGTCTACCCCGAATTTATGGCGATCGGGCCTTAGTCGACCACGTGGGTCCAGTACGAATTGGTCGACTTCGCACAAAAACTTTGGATTTCTTCGCAGATTGTGTTCGTGTGCAGGTTTCCTCACGATGCTTAATTTTATAAAACATACCCAGTATTATATTATCTGTGAACATACACAGTTTTACAGGTGAGCATAGTCAGATTGTTTTATCCTTTAGTAAAAATTTTCCCCGTGGTTTCACACTCTAAATAAGTTTAGCGTGAAAATACAATACCTATATTAGAAAGAGGTTGGCTCTGCTGCTCTACTAAAGCTGCCGCCGTAATGAGAATGGCTGCCGTTGAAGTCCGTGTAATATTTTTGAGTACAAGGGTTCGAGAGCACTATGGAATTACCCTAAAAACAGACGACTCACAACTCTGTAGAACAGCTCAGTAAACTTATCGACATCTTATTTCACAAAGCTCGAGTGAAAATGAGCGAGAGGCACCTGTGTAGCCTTTGCCAAGCTCAAGTTAGACAAAATTAAACGAGACCAACTCGGCGCAATATACAGTATGTAAAAAAAGTACTGCGTTCCTTTATACCACATGTTCTACATACCAATAAACTTGCCCAAACACATAAATTTGAAAAAAAAAACGACCTACATTTTTGTGATTTGGGAAAGTTGTTTGGTTTCATTTGTAGAACATGAGGTTTATGTAGGAACGCAGTATTTTTTTTTACACCCTATATAAAAGAGACCAACTTGACTAATAACAGAATAATTAGCAAGTTTTCAGAGTGAGTCTGCTGTTTAAATAAATTCTTCACGTGTTTCTATTTGAATATGTTAAATTGTAATAAAAACACAAGCCAAATTATTAAGTGTATTAAAATCATTATTGTTATGTGTATTAAACTGTCAGTGAATTACAAGTTTGAAATGTTTACAACAAACTGTTAATTTAAAATAATATATAGACTAAGTAAATATATTTATATTTATTCAATATTTTTATTATTATTCATTATTCTCTTACCGAGTGTATGATGATGATGATTCCCTTACGGAGTAAGAAAGGAGTGTAAATTTTGATCTCTTCCAGGCAACTTCAGGGTAAAGAAAGAAAACTATAAAAAAATATGTTGCAAAATTACGTCTCTTCACATGTTTTCTACAAAGTAAATAAACCATACAACATTTTATTCTATCTAGGTCGCAGCTTGAGCAAAAATCAAACATGAATATGAAATTACATTCCAATTTTAGACGAAAAAAATTCAAAAGAGGCAAATGAAAACTGGATGATTTCGGGTTTTTTGTGACTCGATTTATCTCAACATTTCCATTTGTAAGATTCTAATTTGTACCCTTTATTGCATAACTCTGAGGTTTTTTTTTGTATCTTACAGCTTTAAAAAAATGTTTTTTTATAATTTTACTGTCCTACGTTATATAACTAGCACAGAATCGTGAGGTGTGGCGCAGAAGAGAAGAGGCCTATACCCTACAATGGGTGGATGTGGGCTCAAGATGATGGTGTTGACATTATATAAGATTGGATTTAATTCTTACCGGGGGTAGTAAAAGTCGACCATGGGATCAAGAGATTGGAAATCTATCCTGAATGTAAAATCTTACACTGCGCTGCGCTTGCTATGTCGCTTGCCAGGAGTAGTTAATTGGCTAGGGAGAGCCCAAAATATTCTACTGTTCCCACACATAAAGTATCCAGACAAGTTGCAAGCAATTAAAATATTTTCAATCCCAGTTTAAATAATTTAATATTTCAAAGAAAACTGCTATAAAAATTCGATTCATTTATAAAAATATCCTAACTCAGTTATTTTAAAATATTTTAATTGGTTATGGAAGGGAATTGACCTTGTCCAACAAACTTGACTTGAAAAGTCTGATTGAAAACCGCATGACAAAAATTTCAATTCCGGAGCATCCCACCCAAGTCTTTTGACATGGATCAACAGCCCAACTAGCAAAATTTTCGATATACAGCTATTTTTAGCTGTATATCAGCTGTAGAAACAGTCGCATATCTATTGTAAACAAGCTTATATCATGCGAATTTGGCCCCACTTTAATCGCTATTAGGAGATATATTAGATATATTAAAGCTCCGCTTAGGACTACCGGGAAACAAATCATTTGTATATCTGGGTCCTTCTGAGCTAGTTGGTGTTAAATCAGTGACAAAAAATCAATTGTGTCACAATTAGGAAACAGAAGGGTCGCAGCTAACGCTGATTTACAATAATTTGATTACAAATTGTTGATTGGGATTCTATAATAACACTTTTTTTGTTTTGTGCGGACTTGTGCGTGATTTGGAACTCTGACAGGATTTATTTAAATTAAAACCAATAATATTGGTAAGTATCTTTATAATTTCCTCCATCTTGAAATCCATCGGTAAAAATTGACCGTATATTTTAAGTTTTAGGTGAAATTCATATGCGCTTGCAATTTTACTGATAAATGGGTACCATATTATTACTGTATTTTTAATGCCCCCCTCGAATTAATAATATTTATTAAAATTTAAATATTTTTATTAATTAGGTATTTGCAAAGACATCTATATACAACTAATTAGAGTTAAAGGAGCTGCTAACCAGAAGATATACAACATCTCGCCGCCATTACGGTGTTTAGGGTTCCTCAGGTTCAAATTTAATAAACCTTTGATATAGTCCGGTAAATTCAATGTTCTTTCCCTTCTTCTGCGTTTATAAGACCCACCTTTCTTGTAATTACTCCAGTTTTGATCCATGTTTTTGCACAAACTTGGAAAAATAAAAACTTGTGAAATAAAATATCGTCACCGTCAGCCATAAAATAATGTTTTGCTACAATTTGATGTCAAGAAATCCAATATGCAGCAGAAAGGTGACATATACGCCCATTTTTGAATAAATATGCATCTTTTTAGCGTTATATTAGAGATAAGAAAGTTAATATATTGCCAGTGATAAATGAGAAATATATTATGCTGCATTACATCTATTGAGTGGTAATAAAGGTTCAGTTATCATCAATATAACGCAAGCGATAGTGGATATTCATATAGAGCATATCTGTGATAAAACAGCTACTGTGACATCTATTATATCACTAGTTAGCTGCAAAGGTTCTAATATAACACTGGCTATATATCAATGATAGCAGAGCCACATAAGTTCATATTTGCGTTATAGTAGTATCATGAAAACACTAATATACAACATAACTGCTCTAATTGAGGTTTTGAGTATACTATTTTACAACAGTGTTATATGTAATGTAAAAGGCAGCTATGTAAACGTTTATATCGTAGGTTATAATCCCAATTAGGCTGTATATTGTTATACAGCTATCTGGTGTCTCATATCACATATATATCACTAGCAGCCATAAGCGTTACTTATTTACAACTTTAATATCTCTATGTAGCGATAAGATCTTGCGATTTTGCACAATTTTGCTAGTTGGGAGGATAAAGCATTATTGGAAAAATTTCAAAGTCACTCTTGTGTAATAACGTCCAGTCGCCAGTAATGAAAATTTAGGCTCGTATTTATAAAGCGATCTCAAGATTGAGAGCAATATTAAGTATGGATTTGACAGGTCGTTTTGTACTGAAATGACATTTCTGATACGAACTCAAACTCGCTGTCACTCTTGAGAGCTGATTATAAATATGGGCCTTAGACTTAGAAAAAGTAGGAATTCTGCACGCCGTAGTTATAATAAGTTTCTTTATATCACAACCTAAAATATGGTAGTAGAAATTTTATTTATTCATCATCATCATTTCCCTAGCCTTTTCCAGTATTTCACGGAGTCGGCTACGGGGATTGAACGTAGTTTTTACACAGAGCGACTGCCAACTGACCTTCGCAACCTAGAAGGGAAACCAGACCCAATCTTAGATCAGACTTTTGCCAGGTTAATGATCAAAGCCAACCTAGCTGTGAAAGTATTCAAGCCGCCAATGCTTAATGGCCTCTGACATGGCTTATACGACTACTTGACGGCTTAGGCTAGGCACGGCTTGACGAGCCTTCCGAAGCAAGAAAGCGCTCGAGTTGAATGCCACTACCGGTCACCCTCCATGGCCTGGCCATGGCAATGGTTGCTTAACACTCGTTATCGGAATGAATAAGCACTAACCATTTGACCACGAGCGCCTCAATTCAGTGATTATATCCATTTTAGTTACCTAACAATACTTGTGTATTGACGTCATCAACATCGAAAGCCCAAAGTGTCCAACTTTTCGTTCAGACTACTAGATGACTACAGGCAGTTATTTAATAGGGGACAAAAGTTTTCACTCATAGATGAAATCCTAAACAGCATCGAAACCACTCAACTCATTCTGATAAAAGTTCTCCAACTTTGTTGATAATCTCTACATTACAAACTCGGATGATTTCCAACTTTCAGCTGAATCCAGTTTCAAGAGAAAACTCTGGAATATTCTGGAATCACTTTTCGGATTACTAAAAACTTTTGTTGGATAACGAGTTAGTAAGAGTACCTAGAGTTCAAATATTAAACCTTTTCCCCTTGAACTTTTTATTATTCATACATAACATTCCGCCTTAAGTATTTTTCACAGAAAAGTCATTGGGCGCTTTTCCACTAGACGGCACGTCAACGGCAACGGCGACGGCACGGCGAGATCACGTGACAATATCTATGGGAATCGATGACATGCCGTGACGGTGCCGTGCCGTCAAGTGGAAAAGCATGTCATATAATTTCATTGATTTTCATACATTGGGCGCTTTTCCACTAGACGTCACGTCAACGGCAACGGCGACGGCACGGCGACGATCACGTGACAATATCTATGGGAATCGATGACATGCCGTGACGGTGCCGTGCCGGCAAGTGGAAAAGCGTGTCATATAATTTCATTGATTTTCATACATTATCTCACCTACGATATCGTCGACGGTACCGTGCCGTCGCCGTTGCCGTTGACGTGCCGTCTAGTGGAAAAGCGCCCATTATCTCACCTACGATATCGTCGACGGTACCGTGCCGTCGCCGTTGCCGTTGACGTGCCGTCTAGTAGAAAAGCGCCCATTAGCCGCAGGATGAAACCTTCTTTTTACAAATTATATAATGAACTACTACTACTAGGTAATAAAAAGTTAAATCATCACATTTAAAAAAATATTGCAATGTTTATTCACCACATCATAATTCAGCTTATTACAAAATCAAACTTAATTTTTTTAAATGGATTGGCCATTTTCAATACTTGAAACTTAGATAAAGATAAGAGATGACAAAGGTACCATACCAAATTGTTAGTTGAAAAATGATTCTACCTATTGCAATTTCAATTTTAAAATTTCAGGAATTAGGCTTTGTAGTTTCAGGAACGACTTTTTATAGTTTCAGGAAACGCATCCAACATAAAAGGTAAGCCTTAAAATCTCCCATCTGCACAATTGGATTTTTTGTACCGCACTTTTGTGACCTTAATAGTACAATTAGAGTAGAAGTACCGTTGCTGTATGAGCAGTTCCAAACAAAAAAAAATAAAAATCTGACCATTAATGCGTACTTCTACAAGTACATTTGTAGCAGCTGTGAAGTGAACCTGTAAACACAGTTGACTTGGCGTGGGTTCACTTCGTGTTTTGATACGATGCCATACGTGATGCTGATGGCATTTATTTTTCAACTCAATAAATACAAAAAATAAACAACCATTCTCATAGCCATGTGAATTTTTGGAATGAAACTGGCACGAAATAGCTCTAACATAGAGTAATTTGAGTTTTTTTTTATTATTTTCATACTTGATTAGCAGCATTATAATAACAACAGTCTTCTGTATCTTTTAGAAATCCGTAAAACAGCCGTCCTAACTTTTGCCTCTTGTAAAATAAGTAAGGCGGATTATATTACAAGTTTCCGAACGAACGAAGGAAAACTAAGCGGCCTCAGATCAAGAAATAAGGTAGATGAAGCGAGGAAGAAAAATATCTAAAAATCATCAATTCAGCAAGCAAATACACGCGCTCATACAAAAATGCAAAATACTACTCTAATCAGACCCAAAGTGTATCTTCATATCCAATGACAGATATAAGCCGTGCGTTTAAAGAAACGATCTGAAAATGGCGTCAGCTTGCTTCGTGATTGGTCCGCCTCGCATGTGTTCTCGCTCTACCTAATAGGGAGTGAGCGAGAACGCATACGAGTGTCGGCCATTTATAGATCGTTTCTTTATGTGCACGGGTTATAACGCCACTTATCCCAGCCTGTCATTTTGACCCGGTCATGCAGCTGGCAGTGTTGTCAATTGTCATCAACAATGAACGAATTATAAGGTAAAAAAGCCTATACCTATGTGTAGGTTTACCTTAAGTAGGTAATGTTTGATAATGATCACAGAATATTTTTTGTATGTTGATTTATTCGTTGTTAAAGCAAAGTTCTATCTTATCTACTATATTTGTTGGTCTAGGTAAACAGCAAATTAAATTACATAACTTTTCAACGGAGCTAATTAGGTATCCGAGGAAATTCGAAGCATAAAGCCAAAGGGTAATCTAGACACTGTTTTGGCCAAATAAAATATCTCATTAATGTAAAAAAATGTCAGAATGCTTAATTTGTGTGCTGTATACTGTTGGAAAAATACCTCATAGTCTTAGAAAAGCTAGATAATGAAAAATGGGTTCCAATAATGGATAAGGAATACCAACATCTCTATGACTACGATATATTTCTTTATCATCATAAACCATAAAAGCAAACGTATCTCATTATAATGAATAGGTGTCATTTCCTATCTCCGGAGTGGATTGTTATAACCCAATCTGGCTTTATATTCTTTTATACTATGAGTGTAATGACTACATAAACTTGTGCTCCGTGGAGGCCTAATTGTATTTTATTACGGTCTGATTTGGTCGTGCATGACGTGTGATAACCACTGTCATTTTTCCATACAATTTGACAGACTGATAGATGTGATAAAAGATGGCTATGCCTGTGTTAGAATATTCATCTTGAGCATCTATCTTACTTACTAAATTAGCACTCTTTATGTGTACTCGTAGATTACTGTTGAAGTTACTCTATGGAAGTGCAGAACAAATTTTTTCTCTATACCTTTATCTAAGGCTTATTGATCTATCTGGAAGGAATGCCTTCTACATTACGTTTTCCGGAACGTGATCTCCATTCGAGATTTTCATTTCGTAGAAAGGAAACACTTAGCTGGGGTTCGGATTTAGTTTGGTCTAAGAAGTGACATGAATTTTTATCTCTTTTTCAAATTTTAGAGATATTATTATCTTTGGGAATTCAGTTGTGGTGGCTGTTTTTTACCACCAGCTCACTGCTTACTGGTAAAACGTATTACGCAACATTTATGTAAAAAAAAAACAGTCTCTCAGTCAGGCAATGTGTAGATTGCAAACAAGTCTATCGAGCCTCTCTGATGAACTCTTCATAACAAAGCGGCTGAGAATCTTAAATCTGGATAACTTAAATACATAAGTACTATCACGCTTGTATCCTTGATGGGGCAGACAGAGCGTCAATGACTTACGAGATTTATACTTACGCTATCCTGATCCGACCCCTGCCGACGCTTGCCTCTCCTTGTACAAACGAATTTAAAAAAAACTTTTAGTGTGCAAAATTAAGTGAGTAGTAAGTTTAGAGAACCAAGTTAATCTCCTGTACGAGTTTAGCTTTATTCACTTAATCAACAAGTTTTAGAAATAAATTAGTTTGCCGAGTAATGAAAGAGCAATGTTATTTAACGCAAGCGTGACTTTGCACGTGTGGCATTTAACCAACGATTATTTAACGTTTAGTACCTAAATCAAAGTAATTACTCAAAGTACCTTCCTATAAATAGTACATTATTTTGCATTGATACTATTAAAGAACCTCTGCAGTTTTAACGCAATCTGGAGGTTGTATTGTGTATGGAAAAAATTACTAACTCGAGCAATAAGGCCGCCTGTATTGTACCAAAATTTATTATTTTTACTTTTTTTTTTGGTGCAATAAAAAATAACGCAATGTATTGTATGGTATTATAGTATTGTGAGTTCCATTGTCACAAGGGGAACACAAAGTTCATTACTACTTTGTAGGTCTGTCAAGAAAGTTGATTCCGTGCTTTAGAGATCACATTGAATCGTCTGTTCCAGTCGTTCGATTAAATGTTATCAATGACAATATCGTCATATCGAAATAAATCAGAATCTGTATTACCTACAGATTTCAATATTGTCGATGATTAAGTACGAACGCTATCGATATTATTCTGCCAATTTAATATTAGCCCGTATAGCAAATGATCGATGAGATAAAAAAGCACCCAACGGTAAGGATACAGCATGTTTTTCTAAAGACTAAGGGCTCGTATTTATAAAGCGATCTCAAGATTGAGAGCAATATTAAGTATGGATTTGACAGGCCGTTTTGTGCTGAAATGACATTTCTGATACAAATTTAAACTCGCTGTCACTCTTGAGAGCTGATTACAAAATCCGGGCCAGGCTACTTTTTACCTCAGGAAAATACCTCATTACCATGAGAAATCTCGTTCAGGCGTAGATATAACTGCGAGAATATTAAATGCTGGTGAGTGTATACTTGATGATAATTTTCGAAATGATTGCATTGCTGAGCGTGCTTTGTTTATTTTCCACTAGTAAATAGGCATTGCATGTTCTAACAAGGTAAAAGCCTGTGCAAGTTATAAGTGTGTGCTCTTAATGACTGCATTTGACATGCAGAACGCAGAAGTAAAGTTTTTCAGAACCAGCCATTAAATAAAACACGTATTAATATAACTTCTATGCTGGACTGGAAGTGAAAGAAAAACATAGAATGTGCCAGTTGGATCTCCTCCCGGGCATGCTGTAGAAATCAGCTATGAGATTTGAGGGTTTCAGTATTGCAATTCAGGCGATAGGCTGATAACCTGTCACTATATCAATAAACAGATCTATCTGAAATAACTTTCAAAACTTGTCAGATGTGGCGGAACGACCTTTGTTTAGGTCGCTTACGCTCTACCTACCCCATCAGGGATATAGGCGTGTTTATATGTATGTATGTGCATAAGAATAAATAATAACTACGTATGTATTTATATTTGGCTTGATGTCAATTCTTGTCCCCATACAAGCAATTTAACTAGGTACTACAATTTACATACCATGAATATAAAATGATCTATTGGCCAAGGAAAGGGTTAAATAGTTTTTGGCGTTTATTTAGAAACCAAAAATTACTTTCAATAGTTTGTAAATGTTTCTATTATGGGAGAATTTTAATTAGTTGTTTAAGTAGTTTCAGTTTACCTTTTTAAAATAGCATACACGTGTCTCTACTTAAACATGGTGTTATTCGCTCACTAAGCTTTTGTCTTCATATTACCTAAGGATAAAAGGAAATAAATTCAAGGTGAACAGCTGAAGTGGCAGTAGGCGTGTATACGAGTACGTACACTTCTATCGATTCGATGAGTACACACTAAACTAAATTTTGACTAAAATTCTTGCCGTCCCTTTCTGTTCTTGTATGATAGAAAATAACAGGTATATACTTATTTTAGTTGGTATGTAGCTTGTCATTGCAAGTGAAACTAGTGTTGCTTGTTACCTAAAACTAGTTTCATCTCAGAATTGTAAACACTGGAGATCGTTTTAATCGATCGAATATGGGTATAAAATCACAATGTTTTCTAAAAAGTTTTGTTTTATAAAAGTATTATTTTTACGGCCAGTTATTTATGAATGAGGAGTTATATTTTTCTTAAGTTCTGCAATTCGAACTTAGAAAAACATAGAAAATCCATTTGTGTAATGTTCTTTTTCCATCAAGTTAGGTACTTAATGTTTTGTGGTGTTGAAATTATCTCATAGTAATTTGGAGATTCCAAATAATATTTAATGAGATTAAAAAAAAACAGTTTTCTAGCAAGTAAATTATTTAAATTAGAGAACTTGAGACTAGAATCTGTAAGAATTTATAATCTACTGCTTCTTTTACGTCCATTATGGCCATAACATAATGTTCTAGGCATTTCACATTTTCAGAAGCCTAGCTAATATTAGCTGTGCTATATTATAGGCGGTTTAAAAACTCTGACACCAGTGTATTCAAAGAAGAACAACCACCAACAGAGACATCTATGAAGACTGACTGTTATACGTGCTCTCCGAAGCATGGAATCTTACATGTCAGACAGTTAGGTGAGCCTTAAACTGAAATGGGAATCAAACCCAAAACTTTCAGATCAAAAGCTAAGATTGAGACTATTAAGCCGAAAAAATGCTTTCAGGAATGCTTTTTGCTAAAATGTTCTCCTCCCTTCTACTAATTAAAACGTAATGTAAATGTTTTTAATGAATGACTCTTGCTTGCTTGAAGCTCACAGAAGAAACTTCCACACAGTAATTCGTAAAAAGAGCCCTAGTTATTTATTCTATTTCATGTTCCTTATTTCAGAGATGACGTAAAAATGAGCAACATACCAACATTTTTCACATAAATGTTGAATGATGTTTTAATTTTTTTAACCTAAAAAGTACAAAACAAAACAAGTTCTAAACAAGAAATAAAATAGAAATCTATAAATCTTGAACATTAACGTTGTATAATTAGCAAAGATACGAAATAAGTAAATAAATAAAAAAAATCCTTAATACTTACTTTTTCTAATTAAAGTCCATGTAACACAAATTATTGAGGGTCAAATACCTTGGGTACAATAATAACAACGGCAAAGAAATGTAGGATACACTTCTTTGTTTAATTTAGTTACTTATTTAATAATCATCATCATCAGCCTGCATCAGTGAACTTATTTCAAAAGAACTTCATTTTAATCATCACATAATCTATTTTAGGACTTGATTGAAAGCCAGAAAACTCAACTAAAAAACTATCATTCGCGTGATTGAAGTGTTCAATCAAAGCCGCCTGCTGATTCACCGAACAGGTATCCAATAAAGTACGCCTATACTGCCAATACCTTCACCAAACACATCATAAATGGGAGTAAACATTGTGTAAGTACATCACTCAGTGGAAAGCTGTGGAAAGCCGAGCTTTTAGCAACTTTCAGTCGAGATCGGGCGGCGTGGCAAGCGCGACGGGCGTACGGGTGCGTTTCTCGCGCGCTCTGAGTTTTCGCGCTCGAAATTCGAATTTCGAACTAGTTTTATCGCGTTTTATTAAAAAAAACTAAATACTGGCATGTTGGAATAAAAAACTTATTGAGGGTTTGACGGATTTGAGTTCAAAAAAGTTTGCTTCATGAGTGTAAAATAAAAGCTCCTAAAAACAGTGATCCGACAAAATGTGAAAAAGTTTTGCTTTTAAAAATTCGCTGTTTTACGAGCTGGCGTTGCTGTGCATAGTCACGTTTTAATGGTCAGTAATAAATGTTTTAAAACTGAGTGAAGAATGTTGTATGACTAATTTTTAGTCAAACATTAAGCTATCATAAAATAAACTTTTTGATTTAGTAATATTTGTTTAAAACAAAGTTTTTTTGTATAGTGCTGAAACTAACATCAATCAAAAATGTTATTTTTATTTTTCATCCAGTAGAATCTCAATTTCTTACTCGTAAAAGGTTAGGACTTAATATTTTTTTCAAGGTATAAATGTTTTCAAGATAATTCTTTATCTAAAATTAGGAAACTTTTGATGAGGCCGCACTTATCTATTTAAGAATAAATACGAAACCTTTACCCGTACTAAAATGACGAGTGTAAGGGACAGCTTTCCGATAACTGACAGGCGTTGTTCAGTTTACGAAACTGAACAAAATTTCATAAAATTAAATATTAAATGAAAAATAATCCATTATGCTTTTAAATCTGTTAAATGTATCTAAGTGTAAAAAAAAATACTGTACCTACAAACTAATGATAAAAGATTTTTGAAATTCAGTTGGTAGTTTTACTAGGTTATTTAAAAATTCCCCGAAGTTGTATAAGACTTATGTTCAGACACCACTGACAATAAAATATCTACGTATTAAATAAATATTTGTAATCCCAGACAATCTTTTATTTTCAGCTCGATAAATTCGGACAACCTAAAGCTTTTGACTTACTCTAGACTAGACACTCGGAATGGAAATTGGAAGTGCAGTTCACTAGTTTAAGCCTCGATGCTACCTTTTACATTTTTTTTAATACTAACAGCCCAACGGTCCACTACTGAACTTAGGCCTTCTCCATTACCATTGACAGTGAATTGACTAGCGCATACAGTGCAAGATTCACAGAAAGCGCTGCTACCTATTTCCTGGATTTATTTTAGATGGATTTAGATATGGGATTATACTTTGGGGTAATGCTATTTTGTCTCTGCTAATTTTTATACAAAAAGCATTTTGGCGTTTTATTAACGGTAAACTAACAGAACTAAATTTGTTTTAAGCTTGTGCTTTGAAGTTTGAAATTCTTATCTAAAAATCAGGCTAGGAACTTATTTTCAGCTCGATTAATTCCGATGAACTGAACCTCTCGACTAACTCTAGACACTCGGAACGGACATTGGAAGTGCTCTTCACGAGACTAAAGCCTCGTCGAAAGCTGTGCACCATTTACTCCAGAGCTGATTTGTGGAAGAGGCCTTGGATAGAAGTTGTCTGGTAGATTTTGTAGGCAGATCGTCGAATTAATATTTATTTCAGCTTCTAAAATATTATGAATATAAAGAAGAAGCAATAATAAATAAAAATTAGAATCGGGATGCTGTAGTTTCATAGCTCTACCAATTTATGTCTGTTAACAGGGCTGGGAGTATAATAACATCTAACCAAACATTAGGGTACGAACTCACCCATGAAACCGAGCAACTTTCCCCAAGAAACGTAGGTCGACATGATATGAAAAAAAAATATGGCCTTCTTATACCAAAGGTACCAGCGGCTCGAGTAATTTTGTATGGGAGGGCAAATTCTTCTTTAAATTATTAGATCTAAGTATTGCCCAAATTCATTTATTTCTTATAGAGGACTTTATTTTAGCTCCTTCGTACATAATCTTGGACGAACCGGATGTGAATGAAATCGAGCTTAAAATCGGGATATTCTATAGAATTCATATGTGGCTACATCAGCTACATGCTGCTAGGCTTTCAATTACTAATTTTAATAGGCTTCGGTCTCTCCAACGTCTCAAAGGACCGGATGCCAATAGGCCTTTGTTACTTATATGAACTAAGATAATAGTATTTAAGTACCTAGATAATTATATTGTATTCCTCTATGGTATTAGGTACCTACTCACACTCATCATGTACTTTTAAAAGGATTTTCTACACTGTTTGATGAAAAAGAAATTCCATACTTATAATTTTTAAACTAATTCTACCACGCCTGTCCCTAAACGACTTACACGATTTAAATTTTCGGCAAGATAATAGATGGTATCCTGAAGACGGATATTCGACCGCGGGAAAATTCTTCACTCCCACGGGAACACCCATATAGACGCTAGTGTAACCACAGGTATTATTACTTCACCTAATTGGCATAATAATATCGAAATCGTCAGGTCCCTTCACTAAATTGGTTTTACAATAATTTTCGGAAAGAGAGCAGCTAGTATATACTTTTTTTTCATCCTTTTCAGTGAATGTTAAGGCACTGAACTACAAATGCTTTCAAAAAATGAATAATCACCGCTCATTTACAGCAATTTGGAGTAACTGCCTAAATTTTCGATTTGCATATTTAAATTTAGCTTTCAATCTCGGGATAGACTTATTAATATGAAGGGCCCTAATCACCTGACTTAGATTGCTTATTTCTTCCTTTAAAAACGCCTGATGGGTGATGGCTGTTAGATGTTCTTTAGTAAGTACTTCTACAAAGGTTGCTTAGAAGTAATCGCTACTGCTTGGATTGCATAATGTCTTCTATTTGAGGCGTCTGATTGCATATCTGCGTATAAGTAGTCTTAAAATACTTAGTTTTTTGTGTGGGCTCTATATTCTATCATTTTCAAAGGACACGGAAGAGTTGGTGAAAAATTTGATTCCTTATTAAAGCAGGTGATTAGAAATCCAGGTTATATTTAACAAAATATTATAACGTTGTTCTTTTCGCTTGTTTGCATATTTTATTACTTATTTTTATTTTATTTTTCAGGCTCTAAACACTACCTTAAGTTAAAATTTAATTAGCACGGAAGCAAAACTGAACTGTGGATCAGTCGTTTCCAAACATAACCCAAACCACTTGTTTCTTTATACTTATAGAAAATTCTAACTCTTTTAAAAAATATTTACTGGAATTTAAGTCAATGGCCGTCAAAACCAAACCACGTAAAAAGAATATTAATTAAACTTCAAGAAAAGTAAACCTAATTACTTTAAAAACCAAATCACCGGGGGATAAAATGGAATATTTACTTACCTACCGAAACTGACCAATCCTAAATCTTCGCATATTTTTGTTACCGTTAATGTCAGTAAATGAGATAAACTGCGAAGTGCCTAAAATAATTTTTAAACCGACTGATAACATGATGAAACTTCTATCAAAACCAGCCAGAAGGATTAACTTGCCCTCAGAAGCATGATTGAGATGATAATTGTTAAGGTGTCACTGGCTTATTATGTATTGTCTATTCCAAACAAAAAGCTCAGACCATTAGTAAGTATGTGCGAGGGACTGAATCTGCAAACTGATACTCATACAACGAAACTAAACAACTTGCAACATAAAAAATACACACTGAAATGAGAAACAAAAAATAAAAGGCCATGATTTTTCTACAAAAGAAAACAAATGATCTAGTTCATTTCCAATATAACGTTTTTGCGCACTCTGACGGCAACATAGACATTATTTCAGCCGGCCTTGACTCCGCACATTTCCACTTTGCCAGATTCTGGGCCTAAATTTGAAAAACACTTGATCTTTGAGATCTTTAAGAAGAATTTACACTGATAACAGAAATTATAGTGCTTGTAGATTGTAGGTCTAAAAATAACTTTTCTTAAAAATTGCCGCGTTCCGCATTATTTCTATTCTAATGTAAAAGCGATGGTCGACTTGTTTCTTTTTTGTGTAGTATATCACTATAATGCACTTTGTTTTAAAGAAATACAGTACTTCTTTTAACTCTCTACTAGAATGTGTACCTATAGGCGATCCAAATGTATTTCAAAATTAAATCTGGGAAAAGTAGATTTTATTTTGATGAATTCCAATTTTCTGCCATAGTGATGAAAGAGCAACCGAATCATTTCAGGTCTGATTTCAGCTCTACCCGCATTCGGTGCAAAACTTACCAATACCAACCAATACTAAAAATCCCGGCTGATTTTTGGTTACGGCGAAAAATTTCATTGAGACCAACAAACCGAATAACGTTTTTTAGAGATTTTGCGCAGCAGCTTACAATACTTACAAAAAGTTTTTCAATCCCTTTCGCGGCTTAAAATAATGTCACTATAAAAATTAAGGTTTTTCTTAGGTACCTACCGTAGAAAGGATTTGCATTAATCTAAGAGCTACTTTGGCGGACTTTTAGTATAAATTCCTGGGCTTTGAAATATCTGGCATTGTAGTGAGACTCTTAATGGAAAGCTTTTCCAGATCTTCTTATTCACCTGATCCTGACATGCGGTAGGTGGGTGGGCTAAAATGCCAGATGTTATATTCACATCATACCACTCTGTTGCCCAGTCCCTAAAGTTCCTAAAAGTAATACCTTAGAAGGCTTATACAACTCCGGCAGTACGTAAGTCTTGACTTGAGTGCCATTTCATCCTCCAAGTAGATTTTGAGATTTTACTCAAATAAAGTTTGAGGAATAAGAACTTAAAAATGAGACGCAGGCAAGGCTATAACTTCTACCTTTTGGATTTAAAACTGTTACCTTTTGGATTTAGTTTCAAAGCAGTACCAACTGAGATACCGTAGTTCTTGCTAAAAAAAAAATTGTTTTATAAAAAATCTAGCTTCTAAATATGCAGACCAGCAACCGGAAACCGACCTGGCTAAAGTCCGCTCCAGACCTTCCGATCTGATCATCCTAAATCGGATAAAATGTTACCATTTGTGGCAGTTTCTGCTGAGTGTGAGATTTTGCCCCTAAATTTTGTCTGTGATAGATCAAGCTGGCAGTTTGCAAAAATGTGTCAGAATTCAAAGACTCCAAGGATTTTCACATTACCTTATTTGAATATGCAATAATAGTACATTACGATATAAGTGCGGTGGGTTGATCATTACAGCCGAGGTGATATTGCTATAAGAAGGCAGAGGCTGTAATTATCAAAGCGCACGTATGTCGTACGACGTTTTATAACATATTTGCGAGGAAATAAATAGAACTAGATAAAAAAAAAACAATACAGCGAAAAGAAAAAGCGCGCGGAATAATTTTTACTTATTCACAAATTAGGATGCGCAACTTTCTTTTTTAAGCCATAGTACAAAGAAACAAAAACCAGCCAGTATTACTAATAAAGTATTTTTTTTTTGTTACAGGTAAATGGTTGTAATTTATTGTAAAAATTAATTAAACCAAAGAATTAAATGTTTATTTTATTATACTTTATCTCCCAAAGTTAATTTTATTTATAAAATGTTGACCACTTTTCTGCCATAAAAACTCTTTGCTAAGATTTAAAAAAGTACCGTTCGATAAACCGTGCGTTTTACCTAATAAAAAAAAAACTCGTGTGCACTCGTGCATTTTACATTACGATTACGCCCGACGCATCGACCCATGGTCTCGATATTATGGGAATGATAAGGCTGTTTTGGAGTACAGAAAAAAATAAATAGATAAACCTGCGTTCCAAAATAATATGAAAAGTCAGTTCCCACATTTTATTGCATGTTTGTTTTCATGAACACAATGAAAGATAGACGTGATTTCTTTAAGAAATTATTTGACCGGACCGATGATGTCCTATTCAACATAATATATAAAATTTTTAACAATTTCAATTTTTTATTGTTATCGCCATTTTTTTAAATATTTTGAGACACATTTCGGATAGAACTGTGATTGCTGTAGTGCCTAGTTTATTGCCCGATTTGAAATAAATAGTACCTACCTACATACAGTATGCCCAGGAAGACAAGAGGTTTATACATTAGAATATTAAATATTCTAATGTATAAACAAATTATTATTATTATTTTCTTTGTAGTTATATTTTTCTCCTTTTGACAGGGACCTAAAACCAGAGACGCGGGCTTTCAGCCAAGGGTCACTGGTTGTTCCAAAGTTTCAGGGTCAGTGATGCTGTTTTCTGAAGTTAAAAATTTACGCACGATGCGGCAGGTGTTAAGTATTGCAGCTTTCTGCATAGTTATATAACATTTAGCTGGGAGATTTAGGAGACTCAGACTATGGTGGAGATGCTTTGGTATGACTCCTGTGCTAGATAGTACCAACGGCACTATGAAAACTTTATTCAAGTTCCATATTCTTAGAACTTCTTCCTTTAGCTCTGTGTATTTGTTGAGTTTTTCAGATATAGATTTTTGTATGTTATGAGTATTTGGGATGGTGACGTCTATAAGGTATGCAGTATTGGTGTGTTTGTCAACAAGCGTGATATCCGGTCTATTGTAAGGGATTGTTTTGTCCGTTAATATGGCACTATTATTATTATTTTCTTTACTTTTATTTATCTCTTCTTTTAAAAGAAGGTGATACTCTACCATACGGGCCTTAACCATAATTATTATTATTATTATAATATTCTAATGTATAAACAAATATAAATTTTATATCGTGCCCGATCTAGCATGGAAATACTTATTAGTCTTCTTACGCCGCTAAAACACCATCTATTTCCAGGGTAAGATCCGATTCAAAATGGGCGAGTAACAAAGTGGAAAGATCGTTTACTCCGTGTATTTAAACATCTTTTTTTCGGTTCTTATACGTAAAAACTAGCGAGGCTTTTCGCTTTTTGCTGTCGGGCAAATAGACTCAGGCGCCGTTGTTGAAAGACATTTTAATGAGCTTTGGGAATGAAGACATTTCGGTTTTAAATACATTGTTTTTGTTTATTATACTGTTGCCAGATGCAATCGGCGTTTATTGTGTCAATGTTAAAAAATAGACACATTAGATTCTACTACAAACTATTTATTTCCGTGTTGAGCTGAAAGAGAAAAAACATCACTGTATGTATAATAAAATAGTAACTGTAATGTAGATACTAGCAGCAGCTAAAATGTATAACATATATATTTTAAAATGTATAACTTGTACTTACGACACAAAATAAATAGGATTATTCCTTAAACCATTATTTGGGTCCCTAAAACTTTGGGGAAACAATCCATTTTATATATTTTATGACTGCAGTCGTAAGTACAAGCTATTTTACAACAATAAACTACATCATAAACAAAAAAATCCTAACATATTTATGCATGCAAGTTCTACCTATTTTATAAGACCATTCATCTAAGTGAAAAAATAAATAAAATCACAAAAACTTTTTAAAAGTTTGCGCCCTATTAGTTATGAATCTCGCAAAATTGATATTCAATTTTATATCAGAAAAAATCATCCTTTGGGACTTCTCTCGTATTTGAAACTTTAATAATCCTTCAATTAGGATCACTAGGTTTCAGAATTTGGGATTTATTAAAATTCTTTTTTCTGATATTTACTCGTTAATTTTCAGTATAAAAGCATACGATTTTATTTTGATTTCATAGAATTTCAACAGGAAAATTCCATAATTTGATTCAAAGTAAAGAACTGAATTCACTTTACAAATATTTTTTCGAGAACATAACACGTGTCATATTTCATTAGAATAGTCAATTAATTGATTAAATAAGAGTCGAATAAATTCATAGACTATCTAAAAAAAAGGTACGAAGTAATAATTCAGGTATCTGAAAAAAGCAATCATGTATGACTGGGTCAGAATACCACTAGCTTATAATATATCTTCCCACGGGAAGGTATAAAGGGAAAAAGGTAGCAATTTACGAGAGTAGGGCAACGTCCTTTAAGATGATTGGTATGGTGTTCAGAAATAGACAGATAGATATGGGATCTTTCTAAAATAAGAAAAAAAAAAAGAGAAAGAAATCTTGCCTGTGAATAAGTCCGGCTGAGTGATCCCAACAAAGCGGTGGTAGGCTGCGCAAGGGGCCGCCTGGCTTGCTACCACCGGAGTCCGGCGCCAAACAGCGGTGTGTTCCGTCGGTGCGTGAGAATGCCAGTGCCTTAACAGGCATCCTCTGTGTTTGCTCGCTCCATCATCGACTCTGTCACGGTTATCCCTGATCTATATTGAATATTTTAACACGGCTTACTTGTTTGTTGTGAGTAAGCCGTGTCAAATATTCAATATGAATAACACTTGTTTATCGTTTAATAATAAAATCCCTGATCTAGTGTCTAGAGTCAAGAGCAAACCCATTCCGAATAAAAAAAACATCTGAGGTCAACATCCTGTACCATTTCATCGCTATCAACTGACAAGTGATGCAGACATTTTCTTTATCTTTAAACGTCATAGTGGTATCTAATTAGCTATGTCCTTAATCCACCCTGGGCAACGCAGGCTTTGCTGTAGATAAGTCCAGCTGTACGATCCCACTTCCGTGGTGGTATGCTCTCCATTGCTTTTATATGCCATTCCTCTATGTGTGGAAATAAGTACCAGTCTTCTATTTATGTAAGCTTTTTCCATCGTGTTTTATCATCTTGTTGGAATAGCAAACCCTAAGCAAATAATTTTAAGAAGTAAATGGGTTTCCAGTTATTCTTTCACTTCAGCAGATAATTTCCACATTTCGATTCAACTCATGTTTCTTATGAAATGTGTTTCAGCAAAGTGAAGGTAAATGAAATTTGTGATTCCCAGCTGTTGTATTTGAGTCACGTCGAGACACATTAAGAACAGGCCGATGGGCAAAATCTTGTATTTTTTTTGTTTTTCATTCAAATGAGTATTTTTTCCGGTTTAAAAAAAAGAGGTCTCAATTTTGGCAGTTCGTTTTATTCATTTTTTTAGGTATTTCTGAACCGATTTAAGTTGTTATTTTTTATGAAGTTAGTTCATGATTGGTTAGGTTTCTTGTGACATTATTTAACTATTGTGTATTTTTTTAACACTTTAGGAACTTAAATGAAATAATGCTTGAAAGAACTACTGGTCCATAAAGGTATCAATTTCCTCAACGAACAACATCACATTTTTCGCAGTCTGTTAATACCCCATACACATTTCCATACCACATTACGTTGTCGGTTCATGGTTTTTCTGGAAAAATAAGATTAAATCTCCATATTATTGTTTTTGTAAGTAGAAGTTTGATAAAAAAAGCGCGCAGCGAAAAACGACGATCTTTAATTATTCATAGGATCCTATTTAATATAGTCAAATCAGAGTCAACTTCAAATATTTTCTATATTGAACGAAAATATGAAAAGAAAAATATTTTATTGCGATGATTTTATTGATTTCGACTTTTCGAATCGGTTACACCAGGTTGCGTTTTAACTGAAACGGTGCGGCGCTTTGCGCTATATGAGTTTGACGAATCCCAATATTAATTTCCATCATTTTTGTTGGTCCATTCATGCACCGCAAAGCTGCGTTCAGCTCAAGTCAGCTTCGGCTATCGGCCACCACAGCTGCCTCTATGGTCTGCTGTTCCAAGTATTGGGTTACCAATCAGTTCGTGAGTTCGATTCTCATGATTCGATTTTTATGTCACAGAGTTGATACATAAAAATAATTAATCACTTTGTGAAATTTTCCACAGTACGTTGGAATAATGCAAGTTTAATCATTTTTTGTCTTTCTTGAAAATACCGGTTGCTGTTTTTAATAATACCGCTAAACAAAAATAAAAAATTGGAGCTTCAAAAACTCTTACACAAAGACTCATCGGTTCAATCTAAGATTCGACAGAAGAAAATTAATAAGGTAGACACAGTCAGTAAGCATAATAAATATTAATATTTTTGCGGCTGCTCATAGTGCATATCTACCTTAATAAAGATGATCTGTAATTCATCTTATTGTACCGTCTACCCTCTATCAAGCCACAATAGTACGACCACCTATACGATGTTTTTACGAGACAGGTTACAAATGATAAATGAGATAGGGACAGGACAGGGACTATTACCCGCACATGGGCTTGTATAAAGGTTGTATAATAGTTACAGGCATTGGCCCTTTTGGGCAAACCTGCCACGTGTAGAAATATTATTATGAGGGACGGAATAGTAACCAAAATATACCTATTACGATTCGATTGCGGTTTATTTTCCAACGAAAAATAAGTACTTCGTGTCACTATGGTGGATGAAGCTTGTTGAAAGAATTGTAATTCATTTCTTTACTTTTCTTAACTCTTTTTAGAGGTACAAAACAAGTTTTATCAAAATTGATTTTACTAAATTAATAAGATTTTTTCAGTAGAGCCCTAAAGATGTTACTTGTGATTTTTTTAAAGATATTTACAGTGATCTACGTTTAATCACGCAACTTTTGCGGGATGTTGTGTTACGAAAATAAGATAAATTATTAGTTAAAAAAACCAAACCAAAAATAAATTATGGATCGTTCAATTTGTCTCTATTTGTGGGCTGAAGTGTAATGTGCTTTTTATTATAATATTTGGTTGAAAAAGCGTGTTAAAAAAAGCGTCTGGACGGGACACCCTATTGCACACGGAGCCGTTTAAATTAAATTAAAAAGTTTTGGTAATACGTTTAGGAAACATTTTGCTTTTCCTACGTATGTCACTTCCGTGGAATTTTCCTATATTGAATCTTTTGTCCAACTATTCCCTTTATTCGGAAACAACAAAGTTACCCTTTTGTAGTTAAACTAACAACAAAAAACCAGGCTAACTGGATTTCGGAACAGTTTTATTTTCCTTTTACCTAATTTGATCAGGTTGGTTTATTTTCTTGTATCCTGAAACACGTCAAATATCCATAACAAATGCGTACGTGTATTTATATTATTATAATACAGTCTACACATTTTAACCTTGGTTTTCCTATGGAAGAATGTAATATTTATTGTTATATTACAATCACGCCTGTATCCCTTGCATGGTAGGCAGAGCGTCAAAGTTTTAACAAAAATCAATTTCGCCACGTCTGATACTTACTGAGGGTGATTTCAGATGTAATGGAGTGTATAAGTATTAGTGACAAATTGACAATCTTTTTCCTGAATAACAAATTAACATCAAAGATCTCGTACCTCTCTTTTGACTTCAACAAATATGCCGGGAAGGTATTCTACTTTGTGCCGATGAAGACAAAGTAGGAACATTCTTTGTTTTTTTAAAGCTCATAGTTCAGCATGGAAGTCAGTTTTATTTACCTATATCCAAAAATACCTACTTCAAATATCCATGATTAAAGGTTACGTTAATCTAAAATTAAACACGGTGTCCCTTTTAGACCATTTTAACCCTGGTTCTAATCCCTTTAGGCTCGCCTAAAAAGTTACATTAATGATGAGTTACCATAGTGATACGATGTGAATTTTCTTTTATATTAACATCGTATTTGTGCACAGTATATTATATTACTCCATGATCCTATGAACAAATGTATTGTCTTACGAATGAAACTGGAAAACTGGATTATTTATAATGAAAATTATGGAAAATGACTTGCCTTTTCCGCAGAGAATTTGCGGTTTCGAGAAAAAAAAGTCATTTTCTTTTTCGATCTCATTAATTTTGGAATAGTTGTTCAAACTACTTACTTATAGATTGTTTTATAGGTAATTTTTACTGTAAAAAAAAAAACATTTTGTTGAGCTTTTTCAGAGTTTACTGATTACAAAAAACAAGTAATTTGTAGTAATAAATGGATAATTATCAGTATTCCCCACAAACACTCCTAAATTGAATGACAAACGAAGGGCTTTGTAAAAGGTAAGCAAATTGTAGGTAACAATCAGAAATTCTAAAACAATAATGATGGAGGGATTTCTGAATGGCACTTGTAAACGCCTGTCTAAAAGCGTTAAATTTTGGAGCCATAAAGAGCGCGAAAAAATTGTTTTTTTTTTGAGTTTAGTCATTATTTTCTGTCTAGCGATTTCTCAGCTTAATAGTGTTTGCGCACTAAAGCGTTAAAAGAAACATTGGTGTTATTTTTATCTGCGTTGTTCATAAATGACTAATCTAAGCCTAGGTCGGAGAATAAAACTGCCTGTTTGCATGAATTCTCTTAATTTTCAAAAGCTTTTCTTAGAAAAAGAAAACACGAGGGTTCCCTTTATGTGCCATAAATATACAAAGAAATACACGTACAGGCCTGAGCCAAACATTTAAATTATTCATTCAAATATAACTTCAGCCTGTCCGAGAATAGAAACCCTCGCACCCTCTGCACTGAAGTTAGACGGACTACTGCAACAAAGGTTCAACCTGGGTATTTACGACAAAGTTATACTTTATACTTATTTATATTAGTTCTAGTGTTTAGATATTAGGTCACATTTAACAGCTCTTAGCCCATAGAAAAATATATCAGTAAAGAAATGTAATGTAAAACCCTCGGTAAACCCCATAACTTCGGGTTTAAGAAACGTCAAATGTGATGAAGGTGGTGAGAAAAGGATAGATACTTCTTGAGATTTATAGTATATTAGGCAACGAGGGAATAAAGCAGTGTCTAACGTCACGGGCAGCATATTGAATCCTGAGCGGAATGAAGGATTCTAGGATTAATTCCCGAGCGCAGCGAGGGAATTAAATCTTTAATTCCTGAGCGAAGCGAGGGAATTATGACAAGAATCCTGAATGTAGCGAGGGATTCAAGTCTGCCCAAGGCGAAGACACATTTATTCCCGAGGAGCATACTATATTTTACACACCTACTGCACAGATTACTTAGACGGTGGCAGGCGTCTGTAAGATAATAAAGCTCAGAAATATACCTAATCATGTTATATTGATACATAAATAAATATTGAAAACATACCAGAAGCAACAGATCCGAAAGTCAATTCACACTCACTGAACTACACTTCACGTTCACAATCCACTACCTACGTATTTTTCCAAAAAACGAATTGATCGTATTTAACATATTCAACATAAATAACAAAATACGATAAAATAAGTACTAGTCACAATGTCTTCTGGAGTCAAAATATTAATTTCACTCGACAATTTACGAAATGGAAGTAATAATCAATGAGAGAAAAACTTTTGCAAAATCAAACCGCGTTTTCTTTTTTTTAGTTTCTTTTTTTTATACAAAGCAAAGAGCACATACAGATAACTAGTCATACAGCCTTTTTACACTCGCCGGGAGGCGCAGAAGGCGAGTGTGGCAACAGTTTTAATACACACACAGCCATATTTTTTTTTTCTGAAAATTATTTTCTTAGTAGTTCACATGACATTCCAAATTCAAATCACATAATAACCCTTGGGCTATTAAGGATTTCCATACAACTTTAAATCTCTTGGGATTATTTTCTTGCTTTAAACGCAAGTTCCTTGATACATTATGTTGATATAATAATGCAGAGGTGTGTAAAGAATTTAATTTGACAGCTCTCCTTCACTGCAGCCAGCAGCGCCCGCCCAGGTTCATTAAGTCGTTTGTATTTTCTGATCTTGTAAAATACTTCTTCATTCGTCGTACCTGTATCATTTTGACTCAAAATATTTTCATTTCCTGGCCACAAGGTCTGAAAGATCAGATAAATTGTATCGCTCGTTAAAACAAAATGGTTAAAGTGCGATTAAATCTCTTGAGTGATTGTTAAGCCTGTCTCACGTTTCCAAAGAACATGATCAAAGACACGAGGCATAAGTACTTCTCATGGGTAGAGTTCTTTCTACTTATGGTCTCTTTAAATATTTTTGATGCGACGAGTCCTTTTTTTGCTCCATGCTGGACTGGAAGCGAAAGAAAAATTTTATGTGTCAGCTGCTTCTCCTCCTGGGTAAGGGATTCGAGGTTCACTCTTGTCTTGAGGCGACAGGATGGCAACTTTATGCCTTCAATTATTTGTCAGACGTGGTGGAACCGCCTCTTACTAGGCGTATACTCTGCTTACACCTAGAAGAATACGGAATATTTGTACGTAATTTTAATTTAGAACCGACTTCTATGTGCTGGATGATCTCTGGTATATAATAACATAGAATAAACTATATTTGAGATGGTTGGTTTCGAGGCTATTAGAGGAACTTAAAAGATTGGGTAACTGATTAACTGACAACCCTATACTATCTAAAGCTCTGCACACACCTGTCTAAAATGCCTCACAAAATTTATTTAATCAGATTTGGCAAATACGACCGTAAGAGTAGGTATCAAGGCGCGATTTTATTGAGAAACCTACATAAAACCCAAATACATGCTGGTTGGTACGAGATGAACATGTTTATATAAAACACTTTCATAAACATGAACGTGAAGCCATAAAAACATAACGCTTTGAACATAAAAAAAAATAAACAATGATTATTTTATTGCTTTTTATGTAAAAATAATTGCTATTTTGCTATGCTATATAATGGCTATCAAGCCCTAAGTTAAAAAAACTTATAATATTATGGATTTAACCAACTTAGGTATTATAAGCCAAAAACTGAAGTCTGTCAACTCCATTAAAAACTAAATATCTACAATTTTGAAATAAGAACCTGAAATTTTGGAAACATGTCAACACATACTTAAACTAGTAATCGAAACATGGACTCAATACTAACCCAGCTTGCTTATGAAGTTATCTTTGTCATATTGAACGGATATTTCCAACGCTAGACTATACTGAAATACTTAGATACAAGATGAAAGTAGAGCAATATCCATTAATATTTTTAAAGAGACAGATTTGTGTGTCTGTAGGCAAGCGTCAGCCCAAAATGTAGGCAAATCTATATCCATCACCAATAGGCCTATCTATTTCTATGAATATAAGTAACATTATGCATTACGCTTGCCAATCCACCTGCCATGTAGAGCAAAATGTCCCGTTACTGAAAATTATCTTTACTACATTTGTTACTTTTTAATTTGAAACCTATTTTAAAAGCCGCATAGATAAAAAGAAAACTTGATATACGTTTTAAAATTCCAATCAACTGTTTATGATGCTATTGATAGACAGCTTTTAAACGGAAAGTGTTTACATAAAGAATTATTGAAATCGGTTCGAGAATATTTCATTAAAATTGTACACGAATCATGTTCGTAATAATATCAGAATGTGTTTACTTTATTGCCATGTTGGTTAAATTACTCAATCAAGGAAAAAAATGGCCCTCCGATCCCATACGAAATTACTCGAACCCCTGCTCGAGTCATTTTGTATGGGAGAGCCAAACATTTTTTTTTAATTTCGATCTATGTTCCTTGGGGAAAATTGTTCAGTTTCATTGGTAAGTTTATACCCTAAAGTTTGATAAGATTTTTTTAAATTAATGTATACACAGGGTTATTAAAGTTTCAAGTGGCGATTTACAATAAATCGCATGCAGGTTTGAGTTTAATTTTCTATGAATTTAATAGTTCGTTAAATACTACCGTTCTACCAGTTGAGTACCACAAAATATTATAGTCTAATCGTACTGATCCGTGAATAAGGAAACATTAGAGAATTTGATTCCGGACATGTGACTGGTTTGTTCTGAGGAATTGTTTGTAATATTGCCACTTGAGAACGCTTAGTTGTTGGAATGACCTCCATCCCCAAAATTTCTTCATAAAAACTACAGTGACTCATTTAAAGATTCTGTTAAGTTGTTTGTATATTTTTTGGGAAAATTACAACTTTTAAAGATCCTGTTTAACGCATTAAAAATAATAAAATGCTTCCTAATAATTGTTGAACCAAATATGTTGGTTTCTGTTTACGAGGCTAACCTTTGATTTCAAACAGTTCAATCACTCGTTATCGATGAAATCAGGAGCAGAAAATGGTTCCATCTCGGGCTTTGTGGGTTCGCACTTCAATAATCTTTGATAACTACAGCCAAGTTGCGTAAAGTCATGTCTGCGATTGGAAAATATTCACAACTATTATGGACTGAATATAGACAATCGTAGCATAATGTATAATTTGTTATGCATAACAGTTTTACGCCAACATTAATTTTCTGTATATACGAGTCATATAGAAGATACGGTACCTATGTAGGTAAAATTTGGGTCAGTTCACACCGGGCAGCGACGCCACGCAACAAAAATTGAATTCTGTCAATGAAAAATATGTATCTTTTTTCGACGCGCTTCCCGGTATGAACTGACTTTTAGACTTTCATGTTGGAAAACTAAAGTTTTCGGTGTTTTCTAGTCGTGGGTAACTCGTGAGCGACTGAATTAAATGAACTAACTCCTCTCATAAATCGAATCGGCTCCTTAGTTCACCACTTCTTTCATTAGTTCATCGGCTCATTTAGTTCTTCGAGACTCTCGGCTCTCGGCTCACAGAGCCGAACACCGCAGCTCGCAGCTCAGTGCAACAACGAAAGAAACAGCAATATATGGTAATAGTAGGGGTGAGTGAGAGCGTTAGCTTTTCGGAATCTGGTCGTTTAAAGAAAGATTGATTTGATTTGCAACAAAAAAAAACAGCTCTTTTTTCAGTTCATCAACTCATTTAGTTCTCGAATCTCGATCTCGATCTCGACCATTCCCGGGGCGCGTTCTCGCTTAGCATAGCAGATAGCACGATTGTCTTTGGTTTGGTTGCCGCACCGAACTTATTACAAAGGCGGTGTTCACATTGGGCTCCGCGCTACGCGGCGTAGCGCGTGATTGTCTATGGTTCCATTGTTTTTAACTCCGCGCCGCTCCGCGCGTTGGCGCGGAGCCAGTGTGCCATCCCCGCGTGATTTTCATACAAACCGATGTACTTACAAAGAACGATACCGCTCCGCGCTACGCCGCGGTGTGCGGTGCAGTGTGTTAATGGCCAAAGAGTTTCGCTAAAATGTCATAAGTTTCTCCGTCTAGGATAACCGCACGAACGCACCCCCGGCTCACAAAGCCGCGCGCCTTGGCTTAAAAGACTCGCATCCAGGCTATAAAATATTTAAAAAAGAAAGCTGCGCGCCTAGCTCGCAACAACGAAAGAAACAGCAATACATGGTAATAGTATGAGAGAGTGAGAGCGCTAGCTTTTCGGAGTTTGATTGACAAAGATTCATTCATTCATTATCGAAGCAAATTGAACGATCTGTTAATGAAAATTAAGTTCAGTTCTTAATGAATGAATGGTTAGTCCAGAACTTCTGACGAATGTTATGATTTTGGCGGGAATAATTGATAAATGATATTGTTTTGTGGTCACGATAGTTTAACCAATTTCGAGTGTTTTTGTTCTATTTGTTTCTGTCTTTACATCTAACCTCTAAGTAGTCGAAATATAGAACTAAGTTTACCACTGAACTAAATGAACTAAAACGCTAACGAACGAGCCGCAAGCTTACAAGCTTTACGGTCATACTTGAGTACTGAACTAAATGGGACTACTGAACTAAATGACTGATTTAGTTCAGTAGTCCCAAAGATTCGAATCGATCTCGCTCCCTTAGGTGAACGACAATTCCCACTTCTAGTGTTTTCCGATTTAAGCGATGGAATGACAGAAACATTACAGTCCTATCTAAATATCCCTTGAAATGTTCGGCTTAAGGGTCATTTCAACTTAAACTTTTAATGGAATGGTGTTAACACATTGATTTTGATTTCATCAGTGTCATTTGATTTCATCACCTCTAATATCCTTTTACATAAAAACATACATAATTGTAGGTATGTTCTATCAGGTTTATTTAATCCCAATTTCATACATACTGATTGGTGCTCTATTTATTTTATTGTTATATAGAAAATTTCTGTTTTAAATTAATATTATAATATAATATAAAGATAGAATTATTATGTTCCATATTTCCTAATATTTAGGATCAAACATATTAACTCAGTTTGAGTAAAAGCTTCTTAAGTTTATTTAATATAGGTAGCTGAATGCTTTTGTATACTGAGAAAATTACGAAGCTAAAATTTAATTGGTATTTTGAAGCTTTCAGATCCAAAAATATTTACTTCTTGATCGTATTTCATGTACTAATGTTATTTAGTTTTATGAAAAGAATACTTCTAGTACCTACAACATATTTTACTCAATTTAGTAGAGGTATAATGTCTTTTAATAAGGTTTATCTAGAGCTTTCATACTGGCATCTGAAAATTATGACGCTTTATTTGAAGCACTAGATATCTGTTTACATTGGATAAAGAAGAACATAATATTTTCCCAAGAATACATAGTATGTATTCTTGGGATAAAGGCGTGATTTTATTACATACATAAAATCACGCCTTTATCCCTAATGGGGTAGGCACAGCGAAAACGACCGAAAGGTCACTCCGCCACGTCTGACAAGATTTGAGGATTATTTTCAGATGGTCATATGTATTGCTATAGTGACAGGTTGTCAGCCCATCGCCTAAATTGCAAAGAATACCTAATTTATTTTAAGTAGACCATAATATTAATTAATTAAGTTTCTTATTTCAAAGGAAAAATGCTATGCTATTTAACTCTGAATCCTGTCTGAAATAATTCTAAAGAGGCTATTTATTGTAAGGGTCAGTATAGTAGATTCATAGACTAGGGTGGAAGAGAATCAATTCCCGAGGTAGTTAGACGCCCGAGCGCAGCGAGGGCGGCTATAGTCCGAGAGGAATTGATTCTTCTACCCGTGGCAATGACTCTACTTTTCATTTAGAATATGAGGAAAACAAAACTAGTTGTTAATACAAACTAAGTATTTATTGTTAATAAAGTAGGTACCTATTTAAAATTAATAGTCATATTGGTACAATTATTGAAATTAAAAGTAACATTTTTTTAATTTTGTCGCGGCACTCGCATCGCAAGTTTGCGCTAAATTCACACTGGCCAGTGACACTAGCTGGTTAAAAAGTCACGACATTTCATAAAGTTTTTTTTTTTAATATGAAAAATGTCTTCACAGCTGACAGCAATTCAAGCAGTTCTATTTTTAAAGTTCATTCCCGCCCTAGGGTGGGGATGAAATTTGTATGAGTTATTCCTTCCCTGTGAAAGGAAAGCAGCATCTTCCACCCAATAGTCAGATCAAAACAACACTACTTTCCGAGTATGAGAAATGAAAAAGAATGAACTCAGATCATATTCCCAGAATAAACTTATTTTTATTTTGTTTCAGAAATTGATCCGAAGACTGAAACAAAGGGATTATTACTGAATTGCCGAAAAGGAAATAAAACACTTCAGAAGATATGAAAACAAAAGAGATATCATAGTGGAAAAATCAAAATCATAAAATGGAACATAAGATAAAATAATTTAAAAATTAAACAGTAAAGTGAAAGAAAAGTTAAGAAGTGTAGTGAGTGATCTTTACTTTGATGGATTCCAAAAATCAGAGCAAAATTAAATTTTACTAACGAGACAATAATTTCCAGACGTAATAACTTCAAATATAGACAAATTAAAGGATAAAATAATAAGTCAAATATTAATAACAAATAGATCAGTGGGAAAAAAAAAGTTGCTGGCCATCTCAACATTCTCAATTTCAACCTAAATCGTAAACGCGCTAACGAAAATGTTCCACGAACCCGATTATGGGGCTTACTTAAATCTTCATTTGGTGATAATATAAAACAGTAAAAAAAAATTACAAGAAATAGCTGGCCTTCCCAACGTAACAAAAAACCCAAGTGTTGGGCGCGAAAATTTGAAATGTTACACGATGCCAAAATGTGGCGCAAGATTTGCAATTCTCCACAACGCCAATTAAAGTGTTTAACACTTAATTTTATGACAAGATAAAACAGTGAATAAGAAAACTCAAAGTGCTGGCAATTTTGAATGAAAATCAAATCGCCATCTGTTCAGCGCCATGTTTAAAATGTATCACGAGTGTTCAACTTTTTGTCTGGCGACAAGATAAAACAGTGAAAAACAAAAACAGTGCAGGCCATCTCGACATTCCAAATTCAAAAATTTGAAATGTTCCACGATGCCGATTAAAGTGTTCAACGCTTCGTTCCGCGACTCGTGGAATGAGACGGACGTGTGGATGCCCGCTATGGACCTGGACGTGTTCTATAGACCGGATGTCGTGATTATAGTGTTGTATGTGTGTGTACTGACGGCGTCGCTGTCGGCGAACACACTGCTCATCTTTATAGTCATCAAGTTCCAGTATATGAGAAGGTAAGTGCTTTCTGCATAATTTTTACCAACTGCACCTTTGACCAAACAATCTTTGACGAAACGGAACTTTGACTGAAAAAGCTATTGACGAAACACATTCTTGACAAAAGAAACGTTTGGCCAAACACACTCTTGACCAATGTCTCCAAACTCTTTGTGGTACAATATTAGCATAAGAATAAAAAAAATAGCAACGTATATGTTCCAAATTGCATGCTACCCGCAATGATCGACTGGCTCGCACCAGTTCAAAAAACAGCTGTATTTGAAGCAGGTCTCCCTTCCAACCTGGACTGGAAGTGATAAAACAAAGAATGTTCCAGCTGCTACTAAAGGCGTGACTTTATGCATGTCTGTCATTCTTGGGGTTATAAAGCCAGTGTCCGTCGCCAAGGATGAAAGTTTGAATGTTGCTTTAGCCCTCGTAACTTTTAATCAAAGTTTAGAAGTGTGCTAATTGCGTTTCAGACTAACAAAAAGCATCCTAAATGTTAAGACTCTGTTTTGATTTTTTACTATATGTCCTGAGTCTTTAGTTTATAAAGTTAAGCTTGATTACATAGTTTCAGTCCTCAGGCTGCGTTTAATTCACCAGCTGAATTTAAAATACAGGTAGGTATGTCATTGGTCTGAAATGAATGGCATACCTACCTTTTAGGTAGCTGGCCCTAAAGTTAGATTGAAAAACCAATTTAGATTTGAAATGCTATGGCCTAAATAAAGACTGGCTGGTTAGCAGACGAGGTCATTCAAATGTAGAAAGATTTTTCTTCCTGCTAATATTAGAAATAAGAAAATAACTCTTCTATTTGTTATACCTGTACATGCCTTGATTGCCATGCCTTTTAATGAAGGTGGTAGGTTTGGTAGGTGGGATTCTGGATACATACATTACATACATAATTATCACGCCTTTATCCCTAAAGGGTTAGGAAGAGCGTCATCAACCTAAACAAAGGTCGTTCCATCACGTTTTACAAGTTTTGAGGGTTATTTTAAGATAGTGTAGTGACAGGTTGTCAGCCCATCGCCTAAATTACAATAAACTGAAACCCTCGAATGTTTTTTACAGCGTGCACGAGAGGTAAAGCAGGCACGTTTAATGCTCTTCTCTCACTTCCAGTCTAGCATGGAAGTCATTCTGGCAAAAAAAAATTTTTGGTGGCTAAATCCTTCATTCCCTCGCGAAAAGCCGTTTTGTCCACTGATGAAACCGCACAGGCGGCGGTATCTAAATTAAATGTGAAAAACATATTCTTTAGAGAATTTTATCAAATTATCATATAAGTCGATGGCTTAGATATCTTTGGCTCAGACAAATAATGCATTATCCCCGAGGCTTATCCTATTGTCAGCGGATCACTTAAGATTAAAATACCTCTTTAAAACGTTTCGACTGTATCTTTTAGTGCATTATTCTCTGTGGGACTTAAATTATTTCTAGAATACAAAAACTCTCGAAATAGCAACAAATTTGATAAGCTCTTTTGTATCAATTTTTTTTTTCTTTTGTATCAATAATGAAATTTAGTTTGCTTTGTGATATGCAGTGTATTTTATAAGCCAAAGCTAAAACTGAACCCAGCAAGACAAATATTTGCAACTGTTTTACGACTTCTGCACAGCCATTTTAGTTATTTTGTGAGTTTCTTTTCATAACGTGTTTGCTCTCAAAATTCGAGTACCATCGTCGGTCAAGCATCACATTTCAACACGCATCACGTTTCAACGCATATTAGTTTTAATTTAAGTAAATGCAGAGAGCATGTAGTCATGAGCGGACTGAAGCATAAAACATGGAGCACGTGTCGCCGTGAAATCAGAACATTTCGGTTCAGTTTCAAAGATATAACTCGGTCCCTCACACAAGTCCCATACGACCTAGTACTGAAAATAGTCCAACGTAATAAATAACTAAATTCGAAATCATTTTTTGTTTGCAGGGTTTGCGTTTCAGCTGATATTCAATATTTAGAAAGGGCAAGCAAAACAAATAGAAAATTAAAAGTATCGCAAGGAAGGGTCATATACCTTTTGATCATAAGGATAATGTATGTTACATTTTTTTTTCTCTCATAGTTACGAGTAGTTTGAACAGCTACAACCCGTGCGGGTTAACTTGGCACCTCGTAGATAGAGAGCGGTCTATATAAGATATAATAAGTATAGACCGCTCTCTGTCTACGAGGTGCCAAGTTAATCCGCACGCGTTATATATCATTAGGTATATCATCCCATAGTTTATAGTACAGTTTATAAAAAAATTGTTGAGTAACGTATTAGAACGACGAACCATAACAAGTAGGCATCTCATTTTTGCTGGTGATTTCTTTGGCACACTGCTTTAGGACAATATTCTGCTTGGCATCAGAATTAGGCAGGTAGGCTTTATTCAGTACCCTGGCACTAATTAAATCAAGATAAATTAATAAAGGTACCGTGTGAGTCTTACATCGTATATACGAAGTGGGGGAATATTCTGTCCTTTACCGATTAAGATTAATTGCCGACTGCCAATTCGTCTATATTAATTGGTAGCTATAGCTACGTCTACGAATCTGCCTGCGGTTGGTTCCAATAGATAATGGTAGAAAACCTCAAACCACCAATTTGTATTGCTTAACTTAGGTATCGTATTACAAGTATTCCTAAATTGTTTAGATTAGATTTTGTCTGTTCGGTTTCCATGCTGGACTGAGAGCGATAGAAAAACATAGAATGTGCCAGGTGCATTTCCTCCCGGGCATGCTGAAAAACCAGCTTATGGATTCCAGGGTTTCAGTATATTGAAGTTTAGGCGATGTGCTGACAGCCTGTCACTACAGCAATATACAGATCTATCTTATACAACCATCAACACTTGTGAGACGTGGCGCAACGACCGTAGTTTGGGACATGTCTTCCCCATTAGGGATACAGGCGTGATAGTATGTATGTATGTAGATTTTTCTGTCAAATTGAAGAACCTTGACCTTACTGGGTTTGTCTGTTGTCTTTGCCTTATACCGACGAATGACAGACTGTTATTTTATGCCAGTAGAGTGGAGTCACGTGGAGTTTTCTTATTCATAATAAATTGAAATAATTTATTTATGTGTAATAATAAATATCATAAACCTTTTTCATTCACGTAGGTAGTTACATTAATTATTTAGGTACATACTAAAAATTGTGTATGTTTAAGGAAGCATTGTTTTACCTATTATATGTAATCAAACGTAATGACAGCTGGTTCAACAAAATACAACAAAAAAAAGCTTTTAATGGCTTAATAGTAAACCGTTGCAAACAAAAAGTCGTCTAAACCAAATTTCAATGTTTCAGGGAAATTGTTATGGGGTTCATCAAACTGTCGCTTGGATTTTTGTTTAATGATAGGTTATCATGCCAAATAGTAATATTGTCAAACCGGACTAGAAATATGTTATATTTAGGTAGGTACCACACCATAATAATTATGTATAGGATTTCTTGAAAGTTTGATTAGGAATAGTGGCAGAAGCAATATTTTGATTTGGGATTTGGCATGGTATTTAATTTAGTACCTACCTAATCTATATTTTTCTGCAGTTTTTTTAGTTTGGATGTAGGTTCTTCCCTCTCAGTATCTAAAATCTATATTTCCTGGACACCCTGTTGGCACTGGCTGTGCAGCAAGATTTGTTTTCTTTTATTTATTTGTTTATTTAACCATTCCTTTATTGTAAAGAAATATACAAAGGACCAAAATACATTAGAAACAGAGACAACAGGCGCTGCTTATCTATAAAACGAAATTTCTTACAGCAGACCTACAGCTGATGTGAAATGACAAGACATGCAAAATATATTTTTTTTCAATGTCTGTGCAGTCTGAATCTTCCTGTAGATGCATTTTGTATTCTGTAGCTGCAGCAAACTAATTTCGTTAAAAAGTTGAAGCTGGCACAATAAAGTCTAGAAGCGTCTTTTCAAAACGAAGTCTTTAATGTCTTCATCGGAAGTAAAACTATTTCTGTGAATTTTCTGCTAGAGTTTTTCAGTTGAGTTACTGAATTCGTTATATTCAAATCTTAATGGAGTTTAAATAAATGATGCTTGTGATAATTTTCTTAGTTTCTGCTCAGTAAGTGCCAATGCTGTCCCACACTGGGCGACATCACATCCTACTTGTCTGAGTAGAGGTTCCTAGACCGCGGAAATAGGCTTGCAATCGCTTTTCCACCGGAGGCCGTCACTAAACAGCTTGCTGTCTTCCGTCTTTGTATAGGAATGACAGTTTGTGCCTGTTGGGTGATCTTGCTCGATGCGTCACTCTAGCTCGGACTTGCTTAGCTTTGAATAGAGTCAGCTACTAGAAAAACTTGTACGACGTTTCGGTATTTTTATCCATTTTATTGCACTAATATAATTTAATTAGGTTCAAGTCCGTTTACTTTTACTCCATTACAAGTTTATTACATGTTTTTTTATTAAAAAAATAACAGGTTATGTTTTAGAACTGTCAGTCTGGCAGATACAGCACATACAACAACACATCATAAAATTTAAATATTGTATAAACAAAATGAAGGAAACATAAATATGTTTCTATTAATAAAGTGTGGAGAATTATTTAATGGGCTGTAGTTCTGACATGATTAAAAACAGAATATACCAAGTGTAGTAGTTTAAAAACCGACCAAGAGCGTATCGGACAATTTCATATGCAGAGCAGGTAAAATTAAGTCCATCCGGGCTTGATGTTTTAAGTCAGATGCAGAATTTACTGAATTCGTCTTATAAGTTTAAATAAGTAGGTATGTAGTATATGTACCTACTCGTCTTTGTATACTATGAAAGTTTAGTTATGTAATATCGGGAAAAGATCTTAAGTTTTGGGATATGGGTCGAGGGTTTCCAAGACCGTCAAATCTAATCGAAAATACCTTTGGTTACTTAGTAACTCGTAAATAATTTATATTTTGAATATAAGAGAAAGGTGCCCACCCAAATGAAATCCTTAAATCAAACTTAACTTTCGGTTAGTTTCTCGGTACCAATTGTAATGTTACTGCACAAAATGAATGAAAAAAAAAACTGTATTTTAAGCCAGATTTGTCACAATTCTGGGCTAATGCCTCGTATCCCCCCTTTCTTTCCACTGTTTCCACCCCTGTGAGATGTTTCCATCGAATGCATCAATTTCATCCCGCTTCTTCTTTCGCGGTATTCCTCTGCATCGACGGCTATTTTCAGGCACCCAGTCCTTGTAAAAATACCTATTTCAAATAAAAAATATTGTCCGGGTAAAGGATCCTTACTTTTTGTTTCTTAAGTTGGTGTCAGATTTAATTAATTATCCCGTATTGACCAAATTTTACAGGCTTCAAAGGACCTCGTGGATTGTTTTCATAAAGACGACAAAAATAAAATTAAATAGTTGTTTTTCTTAGCCATTCGACTTAGATGTCAACTTAGGATATTTCTGCTCCGGGGTTTTTCCTGCGATTAAAATATGAGTTTTCAAAAGTAGCCAATGTCTTCTTCTTCGGTCTGGATCTAGCTGAAGACTATTATTTATTCTGTGACTTGTATGTTTGCCAAGTTGCATCCCGATCGATGTCCATATTCATTGAAGCGTAATTGAGTCTCAAACACCAAAACATTCAATAAGTAAGTTAATAATTTAAGTTGGATCAAAAAGAGTATCAAATATCATTCCGTTATCTGAATGTTTTCATAGGCTCCATATTCCATTATTGTATTTATTAATCCAATTGTTTATCTCCACGACCTGAAACCAAATGCTAACTTTTATCTTAAGTCAAGAGCAAACTTATCCTATCTATAATAACGTGAATACGAAAGTACCATTATTTGTTTGTTATTCCTACTCGTAGAGTAGAGCCACAAATCAAGGTGATTTAGGTATCACTTTGATTTGTAGCTACAAGAAAGATAAATCTATTTCAGTTTCGTAATTTTTTTTATTCGGAATGAGTTTGCCCTTGAATCTAGACACCTAGGTCAGGAATGGAGCGAGCAAACCCAGAGGATGCCTGTTAAGGTACTGGCATTCTCACGCACCGACGGAACACAGCAAGCTGTTTGGCGCCGGACTCCGGTAGCGAGCCAGGCGGCCCCTTGCGGAGCCTACCACCGCTTTGTTGGGATCATTCAGCCGGACTTATTCATAGGCTAGCCTGTGTTGCCGTTGCCCGGGCACTTCTGCTATACGAAAGCCGACGAAATTACAGAAACATTATTCCCATCAATTCTAGGTCTCACGTGCGATTGTCAACTTTTTTCTCGTAAAGGCATACCATGTAGTATCAGTTCAGAAACTTTAAAATTGAAATTTTAATATATAACTAGCAGATTTGACCATATTTCAAAAGTGTATTATAAGTTAAACGTTATAAAATAATTTTGATGCTATTTATTTGATTTTAAAAAGCTTGATAAATGACGATGTCCTTGTTCATTATTTTCTAACGTAGAAGGGTTGATTGGTTGTAACTCCAATAAAATTATTATTATTAACGTTATATAAATTTTCAGAGCTCGATCTCTGCTGTTTCATCTTTATTTCTTAATTAAATATCGTTTTAATAACGTTAGAGATAATTGAAACGATAAATATTTCAATAGCTCTTGGTTACTTTAATAATTGGATAATATTAAACACTGATAATATTTATTTTGTTCAATAGTTGTGAGTAATACAATTTCAAATTCTTATCATAATAAGTAATTGTTTCATTATGTCCTAGGTTTTTTTTTATATCTATTAGGATTTTGACTAAGAGTTCTCGTTTCATTTTTCGAGGCAAAAGGAATATACCAGGAAATTGAATGCTGGGTTTTACTATGAGCTACAGCCTCCAGATTGATGTTAAATCTTTTATGTTTTTGTAATCAATATAAATGTAAAGTTTTTTTTTTAACGTGTATCGCGAGTAAGTGACGTACCTCAAACTGATAGCGGAAGCTCAATCAACGAAATTGAATAACTTTCCCCATAAAATTCTTTATGAAATAAAAAAAAGTATGACTTTCCCATATCAGACAAATAGGGAAAAACAAAAATCTTTGTTTCATTTCATGAAAGAATTTCCTATTGAATGTTGTTCAGTTTCATTGACTGAGCAACCCCTATCAGTTTGCAGTACGCTGTCCCTTACACTCGGTATATTTAGTTATAGAGAACAAAGAGCATAGCAGAATGCTATATCCAGTCAGATGGTACACCGCCACATGTGCAAAAAATATGAAAACAATAGAAGCAGCAACAAAGCATAGATTACTACTAATTGTATACCTATAACAAATTTAATACACTTTTAGTAATAACATACATACATCCATACATACATACATACATACATAACGTCACGCCTCTTTCCCGGAGGGGTAGGCAGAGATCACATCTTTCCATTTACTACGATCCTTGTAAACTTCTTTCGCTTGATCTACATTCATCAATCTTTTCATGCACGCTCGTCGGTTTAGGGTACTCCTGACCTGACCTTTCTCTAAGACGTCCCCAATTTGATCGCGGTACGTTCGTCGAGGTCTTCCCCTTCCAACGTTCCCACTCAGAAATAATAAGAAAAATACTAAGTGAAAATCATCTTGAAATTAGTTATGTAGTAAATTTATTTATGCACTTTTCATAGCAAAGATTTTCATGCAAATTTTGCATTTTCATAGCAATGGAACGTATATCGTAGTTAGTATTTAATAAACAGAAATTGAATATACATTGTTGTGTATGGTACTAAGTTTACATAAGTACTTATAACGGTTATAAATTGAAGCACTGCTATCATGAGAAGTTTGTAATTTCATTAGATATAGTAGATGGCTCAAACTTTATTTGCAAGTTTGTCTGTAAACCTATTTCATCTAAATATAGAAACCAAAAGTTTAAACAAGAGGGATTTGAACCCACGACCTTCGGCGGAACGTGCCAATACTCTAACCGCTGAGCAACTGTGCTTCCGAATCCGGCGAATGTCGTGCTATTGCAAAATACATAGTTTAGAGACATGGCGCTGTTGAGTTCACTCGACGCTTGAATCGAACCATTAATTTGGCCAAAGTATTTGAATGCATGGTTCTCAGCTCAGCTCAGCGTTTAGAGCAGCAGGTTTCTCTTGTTCAAATATCTTCTGCGCGAAATTTTCGGTTTCTACATTTATGTGTTTAAAACATCTATAAAACATTTCATCTTCTTTTCTCTTTTACTTATGAAGAAATGCATAAGACGCGGACGACCCGACGAACCCTAACACGAGGCCCGATTCTGAATCAGGTCCCTAGAAACATTATTACCTAGACACATTCAAATTAATAATCTAGAATTCCAATATAAATCCTATAATGTTTAATCAAATACTCAAGTACAATTTGAGTACTATATTACTAAATTTCATGCGTTTACATAGGATAGGATTGAAGCTTTATTACAGGGCCTAATACATGATTAATATTGATTAAACATAGTTTTGTTAACTTCTAACCAATCCATTTAAACCCACATAGTTATACTCCAAATTCTGATTAACTTTAGATAAAGAAAATTGCTATTGGAATAAATATTTTTCTAAAAAAATGGTGTAGCAATTTTGGGCCATCATAATATACCGATAGAATATTACTTTAGGCTCGTATTTATAAAACGATCTCAAGATTGAGAGCAATATACTGGAATGACATTTCTGATACGAACTCAAACTCGCTGTCCCTCTTGAATAATTATAAATACGGGCCTTAGAGTATCTACCTACATCTACTTATCTACAGCACCTACACTGGAGTAGGCGTCTTTTAACTTTTCGTGGAATATTCTTAAAATGTCGATAGGTAACTAAACTACATTTATATTTAGCCTAGAATGTTTACCATTCCTCACTTTTAAAACCAATTATCCAACTAATTTAAACATCGTTACTTGTTTGCGAACATACTGTATCGTTGTATGAAAGCTATTTATAGCTTGAAGAAGTTTCTAATAATAGTAAAAGAATATTCTGTTACTCGAGTTGCTTGAAAATTAATAGTGTTTTACTAAAATGTCTTCTGAAAATCATTTTACATTTCTGTAGAATGGCAGTTATTGCAATTTCTTGTATTATTTCTATACTCTTTAGTTAATCGTTTTTGTTTATGTAGGTGAAATGTGTCATGAATTTCGTTTAATCAACTATTTGTTACGTCTACTTCTCGCCAAAGGTAAACCTTTAAAACTTTACTATTTTATTTTTTAATGTTTTGTCCCATAAACACATTATGTAGCTAACAAAGTCTGTTCTTTTGGGACCTAATTAGTCCTACTTTAACGAACATCAAATTTCAGACTGTAGAAGGCTTTACCTAAGGAATCTCGCTGGAATTGCTCGCAAAGTGCGAACGCTTGTCTTACACTGAATTCCGAGAACCTAGGCGTCACAATGTCTTCCATGTATAAAATAAGATGCTATAAACTAGCAGCATAACTAATATAAAACCAAAGTCTTAAATATTAAATAGATACCGATACTCCGAAATACTGAAAGTAGGTGAGAAAAAAACCTTTATACTACACCTATTCGGAAAGTTTATTAGTTCTTACTTGAAAAAAGGGAAGAAAGTACGGAAATCCAAGCGAACGAATATGCGGGCGGCAAAAATATATGGGATTTACTTTTTCCCCTAGAGGAGAAAGTATTTTCTCCCCTCCTTTATTTTTTTTTAAATTCATAATTCAAAACTAGAAACAGGCGGATGCCAAAACACAAAAAGTTTGTATCTCGAAGCCCACAAAATTATACTGGCCACTTACATTTTTTGGCAGTATGTGCTTAGCTTCATTTGCCTCTTTTTTATTTTTAAGTAAAAAATATGGTAAAATCAACATGTCCGCGCGAATTCTTTTTCGTTCTTTGATTTATTTGACTTATGCAATGTAAATAAGGTTTTTAGTGTTTTCGCTGTAATGTGTAATTGTATTTATTACGTGTTTTGTTTGTTTGTGTTCTGTTCGAATGGATGATCACACTTCAAATGTTCTTAAGATATCTTCTCATGTAAGTGATATCATTATTTATTTTACAAGGATTTTTAATTATATTTTCCTCATAGGTGTAGTATAAAGCACTATGTATAACTCGGAAGAAAATGCGATTCCCAACTCGTGTGTGTGTGTGTCAGCTACGCTTCGGGCCTCAAACTACACCCTCGTGGGAATCGGTCATGTTCTCCACTCGTTAAACAATGTACTATTTCCATAAGACTGCGGTTAGACACTGGATAATATTGTATTTCTTTATATAAGCATGTCTGTATAAAGGACATCTTATTTCATCCTTAAACCTTGATATTTTTCGGTTTCACTTGTATATCATATAACAATGGATAGGATTGCTTAGCAAGTTTCAAAGTTGACGTAAATTGTACCTCACTCATAGCAAAAGAGATCCTGAGACAGATACAGGAAATATTGGTCGTATAATGCTTTTATCTGTTCCTTTATTCCTTGCACAAAAGATTCCAGATATTATTATTATTATTATACCTACACGTTTTCCATTCCGCGTCTTACGGTGAAATTTCATTTGTTTTAACCTCCTGAGGCCTGGGGATATTGATCACTTAAAAAAACTTTTTTTCTTTATGAATAGCTTGAAGGTTTGTTGCACGGAATTTTAATTTTCTTATGCTGGTAGATTCATTCAGATAAACACACACCAAATAATCCCCTTTTTAAAATTGTTTATCGCTTTTTCTCGATAATTGTTAAGTCGTATGAAAAATCTTACTAGGTGCTCTTGCAATTTTTTTTTTTAATTATATTAGATAAAGGGGAGGCCTTTGCCCAGCAGTGGGATGATTTATAGGCTGCAAAAAAATTTATATTGTATCATACTGAGTTTTTATACGTGTAGGTTATTAAATACCTGATTGAAAATCACTCTATTATATTTTGTTGGTAAAATGTATAAATATACAAAAAAAAATATACCTAGGTACATAAATTATAATTTTACAATATGACAGCACAATTAAAATAAATTGTGTAAAAAATAGGACAGTTATTAATGACTGATGAATAAAAAACGGTGCCAAGCTTTTTAACTAATAGCCAAGTTACATTAACAGGCAGCCATTACATGGATTTGTCAGCCACTGACTGATAGATTGATTTATGGCGTCGATAATTCATCTATTCTTCCATATTGGTCTGGGAGCGAAGGAAAAACATAGAATGTGCCAGTTGCTTCTTCTCCTAGGCATGATTTAGAAGTCAGCAAAGTGATTCGAGTGTGTTAGTATTGTAATTTAAGCAATAGGCTGACAACCTTTCACTATATAGCGTTTCAATCATTTCAAACAAAAATTGACCTCTTTATTTATCAGACGTGGCGAAGACGCCTTTTCAGCCTACTCCAAAAGCGATAAAAGCGTTGCTAAATGTATGTCTGAATAATTTATCTCAATATCATTAGCAAAATCTTTATTAAATCGTATGCAAAATTGCGCTGTAATCAGCAAGCTAAAAAAAATTGCTCAGCTGAGTGACCTAATGCACTTACCATTACAACCACTACCTAACCAATTTAAAAAAGCAAACTAACTTTTTCATGAGGTCATCCATCACATACAGTCCACCTTCAAAAGCTTGGGACATTAGACAACATCTTTATTCCAATGCCCATAGGAACTAGAATCGAAGGTCCAGTTGACTTGCAGTGTACAGTGTGCTTGTACTATTATATATTCTGTGCTTGTACAGTGCGGTAATTCATATAGGGTGCAGTCAACAGTGTGAACCTTTCAGTGCGATTTGAGTACATTCAATACTAGGTGTAAAGGACGATGTCTCGCAAACTAAAAGGGAAGGGATGCTCAGTCAATGAGACTGAACAACCTTCTAAAAAAAATCTTTTAGGAACTGAAAAAAAAAATGGTTTACCCGCAAAAATTGTCTAATTATTATCAAATGATTGAGGAAGTCAATATTTTTTTCACATTTGAAATAATTTTCTTCCTAAAGTTGTTCAGTTTTATTGACTGAACAACCACTTTCAGTCTGCGGCGCCTTGCCCATTTTTACACCCTGTATTTGAATTTGAGTGAGTGGAACCCCGGTATTCAATATTTGAGTTTTGCAGATATGCAGAGCATGGATTGATCAAATTGTGGCTTCGTGGCGTGAAAATATTTTAAAATGTGGCTGCGATGTTTCAGTTTTTCAAGGAAAATCTTTTATACATTTTTATGCACATATCGAAGTGACCTTAGGGTTAAGGTGCCTAACCTACAACACCTAGGTACCTAAGGATATTTTAATCAGAATCAACAGCGTCACAGCTTTCTCTGGCCACATGCTGTGCTGGGCCAGGCTGGGCCAGCCCTCCTTCACATGACAAAACCACACTCATACCTCCCAACTTTAAATTTGTGAGTTCTTGAAATGTCCATCTTATAGCATAGTAAAAAAGTTCTATATTTGTATCACTCTCTTGAAAACTGCGTGCCGCGTCGCGTCGGTTCCCGGTGTGAACTGACCCTAAGAATAATAATAAACTTCGCCTCGATTTAAAAATAACCTTTGTATTATGCCGTGCCACTGATATAGGTACATAAATAGCCTAATATTCTGCATTATTAGACAAGTTCCATACAGCCTTGCTAAAGCAGAATACTTAAAACATATTCTGTTTGAAATGATATGTCTAAAAGTTAATAATGGGGAGACTCGCGTCGCGGAGGTCTCTTCTTTTTATCTTTAGCATACAATTTGAATGAGGACTTTTTATGAAATTTTACACTGATAGAAAGATTTCATTTCTTTCCTTTTCTTTTATTTCTTTTTGATCTTTTTCATTATTACTCGGCAGTTTAATTGCGGTCAAACGAGTTATCCCGAGAAATTTACGGGTTTACCATCACTCACATATTATTTATGAAGTCAAAATCACTGATTTCTTTAATGTAAGTTTTTAACTGTTGGTTTATTTTTTGAGCATAAAAATATTTTTGATGATTTCACAGATAATAAATCATTCTCTCACCTCAAAATAAAGTACTTAACAAGATCGAAACACACATTATCTTTGAGGATTTTTATTTTTTATTTTTAGAAACTCTCTTTTAGATCACAATCTACAATATTCTTTCATGAATGAACATACGCAATTTGCCACAAAAACACCAGCAAAGGTTTTCCTAAACAAACAAACAAATGGGTTTCTATTCTATATGTCGTAGGATTATGATGAAATCGGGGATTTGATCAAAATACAAGGATTTTGATTAAAACTCGCACTACCTACGACAAAATGATGATATAAACTACTTAATCTAGAATTTTGTCAGTATCCTGAGAAAATCCTGAGATTTCCTTAGGATTATGACAAAATCCTAGATTAGTTTTATGATAAAATCAATATCGGTTGCTATTTTATAATTGAATTAAACAATTAGACACATTGGTTTATCATAATGTTGTTATAGTCCGGGTTTTGATCAAAGTCCTAGTTTTTTGATCAAATCCCCGATTTCATCATAATCCTGCGACATATAAGTATATTGTTTGCCTGAAACACACATCGATTTACTGAACGATAGACCATCAAGTACTTTGAAATAACACTAGCAAGTAAGTAAATACATACAACTAAGCAGTGCTTATTTTTACTATTCTATTATATTCCTCAGTCAGGTAAACTGACCAATTTTCGCCATGAAATTCTTTCAGAAAATGAAAAAAAAATAATACCTCGCCATACAAAATTACCACCTCAATCAGATAATTATCAAATTATAATTTGTATGGGGAAGTCAAAAAGTTTTTTTTTCGTTTCCTGAAATAATTTGTTTCTGAATGAGAAATCCCTATCAGTTTGCGAGAAGCTATTAAGTGTCTACGTCGCCTTTCAATAAATGTACAAAATAGAAAAAAGAAAGAAAATGAAAGTAGGATTATAAGCCTACAATGTTGAAATGTTGTATTTGTATTCCTACGTTATACCGGATTGCAGGTAGAATTGATGTAAGTAATTTCAAATATGTGTCCATAAAATTTTCCAGCGGATATTAACTCCAATATAATCTTCAGAACTCTCACTCCGTTATCAGAAATTTTTGATTAGGTAGGTTATCTCACTTCTCAGTACAAAAATTCAATATTTCCGTTAGCAATCACTTGAGGTTCAAAAGGGTTTTTTACATGGTTTTGACCCCAATCGGTGAACGATAAGCCAGGATGATGTCGGTGCGGACTCAAATCATATCAGATCATTCGGCCTTTGACTTTTATAGGCTCCCAATATTAGGTTTATTATAAAAGCCTCAGTTGGCCTTCTAAAAATATATTTTATATTTGAACGGTAAATTGGAATCATAATGGAGAAAATAGTAAGCCTGGAGCGATAAATACATTATTGGATTTAATTGTTTGAATAACCTTATTGAATTTTGCTTCTCTCGCTCATTCCTTTACTGAATATTTTAGGTCCTTAACATTAAAAAAAATGGGTATGCTTTTTTACACCTGGTATACCTTCTATTAATAGCTCCTTCACATTACCAAGTCTTTCGTTATCTTTTATTCATTTTCATGTATTTTTACCAACAGCCTCATAAATAAAAACATTGCTTTATCGCGTAACCGTCACCATATTTTAACACCCAGTTTAGACATAATAACGTGGAAGATACAGCAATCTGAAATTTGCATACTAATCACTGTCGCTGCTCAATATTCAGATTATTCATCATGCATTCCTAATGAGGCTCCAGATACGAGGAGAAAAACTGAGGAGCTTTTATGTTCCTCCTCCTTGTGCTCTTGAACCTAATAAGTCAGAGTCTGGCATAGAAATTCCATTTTACATAAATGAAATACTAAAAAAACTGCTTTCAAAGGGAACATTATAAAAGTTTTTTAACCCGGAAAATCCTACTTTAGATAAACTCTTTCTAAACCATCTACTAACAGGTTTCCGAAGTGGGTTGTGTTCACACCACTAGCGACCAGGACTGAACGTTTAACGTGCCCTTCAAAGCACTGACTATCCACTTGTTGGACAATCAGTGTTTTGCATTGCAACTAACCTTGGTTAGTTCGGTGCAGGCTGAAGCATTTTAATAACGTTCAACGCACAAACCTGGAAACAATAGCAATCTCAGAAGTGATCAATTGGTAATATCAACTTTGTGTGTCTCCGTGGGAATAGAACTTCTCACATCCCGATAGAGAACCCAAAGCCTAACTATACAACATTTGTGATGTATCAGTTAGTTAGATGGTAAGTTAAGCAATTAGGTAGGTAGTTGTACCGTTTGCCTGCACAGAATGCAAATGCAGAAGACGGTCGCAAACAATGTTCCCACTGGAGTCTGGCGCCAAGCAGCTTGCAGCGTTCTGTCAATATTGTGGAAATGCCACGGCGTTAATGTAATTACTTCTTGGGTATTTCAAATCGACGAACGACCTGATGATCCCTGCTGACAGAGTTTTTAAACCACCTATAAGGATTGACATGGTTCTGTAACGACAACTACCAGAGACGGGACTGATGGCTTAAAGTGCCCTTTTAAACACGAAATCTTTATTCTTAGATACAATCAGGTGATTCAGGCTGCATTGTCCTAATCTAACTGGGGAAAATCTCGCAAACTAATAAATTGACAATTATCAATTCCCCCCGCCCACGACCTCCGGATCGGAAGCCCATGACTATCCACTTGATCACGGAGGCAGTAACAGTAGGCAACCCATTAAAATTAAAAAGGATTACTTACGCCATTCTGTAATGGAATCTAAAAACAACAAATTAAAAAATAATCCTTAGATCCTACTTTGATTTATCCTAAAAGCCATTTACCAAAAATTTTCAAGGTAAGAATTTTATAAATGCGAAATAAATAATTATCTTGTTTGTGAACCCTTTTTCACAATACGGAAAAAAGGATGAGCATTTTTCATAAAGTTGAAAGACCGAAAGTTACGCAGGCGAAGTAGAAGAAACAGGAGCAGTAAGAAAAATAGGATACTATTTACATTTATAAAGTAAAAAGAAAATTTAGTAGTAGTATTATTTAGTATTTAATTTTCACTTCAAATTAACACTTCTGTAGGTCTGCTGTAAGAAATATCTTTTTAGAAATAAAATAAGCAATACCTGTTATGTCCTTTTTTTCTATGTCCCGTTTTAATGATGTTTTTGTGTACATTAAATTGTTAAATAAATAAATAAGAAAATTGATTTACAGCAAAAAACGTATTGCAGAAATTCAAGTTGTCTTGTGCTCGCAATAATTATGTAAAACAAATAATTTGTTTCGATATAACTAATTCTGAAGTCCTATATTTACTTAAGACCTTCCAATAATGGTCTAAGATTTTGACTGAAAAACACACGACAAAAATAAAATTGTGGGTAATTCTGCTCTTAGGTACAGTAAAAGCTTGTAAGAATCAACTGTAACATCTACTTACCTACTTTCTTGTATTATTGTAACATCAAGGGAACGAAAAGAGACTACGGTTGGAAATATGTCTATCGCATAACAAAATAACATATCACTCTACTGTTTTCGTTAGGCATTTGTTTAGACAGTTAGTTGTCAACTTGTTTCTATATTTGAAGTTATTTTGGACAAGGTAACAAAATAACGTAGGTAAATTAATAGAGTGTGAACGCGACTTATACAGTTAGTAATATCAAACTATACGTACATATTTTAATAGAGTCTGTCCACCTGGCAGGTGATCGGCCTCTAAATCCTTTGCCTTCTACATGGTCTTGTACCACTAGTCCATCGAGTGCTCGTTCGCTGTTATATAACATGGTACAGAATATTGTATCCATTTCAGTTTTGTAAGCATACGGTCTGACATAGATTTATGATCCTAAAAGCAGGCATTACGCAACAATCTAGCTACTTGTTGCTTACTTGGTAAATACCTACTAATGACTCAGCTTCATTAATAACTTCTCTAATTATGTTGTTGTGTAACTAAACTGACATTTCCACACACCGAGGAAACACAGCAAACTATTTTGAGCCGGAAAGGTACCCCCTCGCCAATACTACCACCACCGCTTGAGTAAAATCGTTCTCTGGTGACTTTTCCAGAATGGATCGCAAAGGAGGCAGATCTCATTCAGCCCAAATATCGTATTAGCAGCACTTTATATTGTAGGTTCCAGACCAGATTGCTACACTAAGAGCAATAGACTATTTCTATTCCCGGGCATCCAGTTGATAACAGTAGAGTAGAGGGAGGCGAGATTTCCAGTGTATTGGAATTCAGGCGATCCTATAAATTATAGCAATAAGTAGCAATAAACATTTCGTTCTTTCTAAAATGACCCTCAAAACTTGCGCTAAGGTTAAGGTCGTCAACTGACATGACACAAATTTTGCTTGTATCCACGGGGTAGGATACAAGCAAGATTGTAAGTATGTTGAATTTTATAAATATTTAAGCCTTTCAACCATGTTCTTCTTCTTAGCGAGTGGATTTTCGAGTCGAACAAAGACCCGATAAACCCTGGTGTCAGAGTTTTCGAACCGCCTAGTAGCACAGCTATAGGCTTCTGTTAGTATACTTGTATCGCGGTGAAACTTCAGAAAAGGTCAAGTGGTTTATCCCCCCCTAGATACGAACCCTTCGGCTTCTCAGGGGCCTAATCAAAAGTTTTCTGCATCGAGAATCCTTCTAGGCAATATCTAGTCGTTTGTAATTTAGATCTAAAACAAAGCAAAAACATAGTCTGTTTTCTGTGGAACATTCTAGTCTAGACAATTCATTAATAACTATTTTGGAGACACGATTGGAATGAAAGTTTTAAATTGTAATAGCAAATATTCTTTGATATTATTTTGCCTCCAGTTATAATTAGTGGAATCCTTTTTGCCTAGAGATATTTTAAATACATATTTTGTAAACAGGGACATTAAAAGGTACAATCTCATTTTCTTTGCACGTCTGAAATTATTATTATAAAAAGTCATTAGTAGGTAAACTAAACATGCATAGATAAATAAAACAATAATACCGAAAGTTGACTTTCTAAAAGCTTTCATCCAAATAATAATTTAAATCGAAAATATTAGCCACAGTTTCATTAGCAATGAACAAATAAGCTCATTATCACACATGATCACTGATCAGATCAGCCATTTGCTATTTCATTCATGCGTGTAAATATCGTAATCACAGCACACACACACACACATTAAAATAATTTATTCATGAGTTACATTACAATAAATTGAAACAGAGGTTTTCAGATGTATTTGAGCCCCAACATTATTATGCGAGCGGGACGCCTTAAGATTAAAATAAACAATAAATAATACTCTTTGTGTTACTAAAATAACTTTTAATTTTGAGTAATAGTAATGGTAAATATAAATAGAAAGAAAATATTATCTGTTATTAATAGACACTTCTCGTGGTATCTAGATGACAACCTACTTAGATAGCAATTCAAGAGAAAGTAAGAAAAATAAGAAAGTAATTTGGGAGTATCCTATTTTTGTTCGGCAATCTCTTAGCAAGATGTTTATTTTTGCTAAAACTTAAAAGCCATCAACAACTAATTTGATTTCAATTTACAAATTTTCGCATTTCAAAAGTCATTCATGATTGATAAACTCAATTTTAAGGTGATCATTTCCACCAATCAAAATTGCCTCCTTCACTAATGAAATTGGAAATATGAGATGGAAATGAAAGCATCGGTTATATAAATACGAAAATGTTTGTACTTTGATTTATTTGCGTTTAATATTTTAATGTTTTAAACTTAGGATTGTTGAAAAGCACGGAACTGTTCAATAATAAATGTTGTACGTGCATAAGTATAATTTCTCTTGTATCTCTTACGGGCTAGGCAAAGTGATAAAGGCTTAAACAAAACCGTTTCTGCCACGTTTGACAATTTGATGATTAGTGACAGGTTGTTAGCACAGCGCTTAAATTATAATATCCCTCAATTTGTCTTTTACTATTAATACGCTCGGGAAGAAAAACAATGTTTTTTCTTCGATCCCTGTGCTGATGATGGTGATGATGAATGATCATGATGTCGACATTTAAGTATATTACTAATTCAAACATTCATAATATAAGCTAGCACTAAGACATACCACAGTAACTACCCATAATAAATATAAACTGATTTGTTTTTTCCCTCTTCATTTTGCAAAAGTTACAAAAAACGGTTTAGCTACCCATTATTTTTCCTCCTTACTTACACATAAATCCGTTGTCAGATAAGACACGTAACGCGGTCAACAAACCTACAACATCACAGGCATATTTTCATATTAATGTTAAACCTAAACGGATATTTTTTCGAAGTGCTCATGTTTTGCTCTTTTTTATTAGGTACTAGTTTTCCGCCCGCGATTTTACCCACGTTAAATGAGTTTTCTCTATACCTATATGGGTGATCCATGATCTTGAAATAATGTGAGATACATATTAAATGAAATCGCGGATATATTTTTTTTATCGTAACAAAATTTATGTTCGATAAGGAAAGAAATAATAGATTTATGTCGATCCTGATGAATAATAAAATAAGCATCTAAGTACTTAACTTATTTTCAATTCGTCGAATGAAAAATATTCAGTACCTACCTAAAATTTTATGAAAGAATTCTTATTTAAAAATACTGAAGTACACTGGTTTATTCGTTTAACCTTTTCGAAATAGCCTTTTCATTTATTTGAGTACGAAATGAAATATTGCAAAGGTCGCTTTGACTGAATATTCCGGGAACCTGTCGAGAAATACCTTTAATCATCGTCTTTCTATCTTGACGTATTTTTAAGATTAAAATTCAATAAAAACTCTTCCGATTCGACGAGATTTTACCGCAGAAACGAAACGGGTTGCCGAAATATCTAAACGTAAACTTCTACCTATCTACAATTAGATTGTTATTATAAACGGGATTATTACCACGATTATGTTCTAATTTGTATCTAATTATAGTTATATTTAAAATTATAGTTTATATCTATTTGTAGTTATTTGTATCTAATTGCAGTGAACAACCGCGAAAGTCTCAAAACTTATATTCTACCTATCTATATTTTTCTGTCTACATTTAGCCACTGCTGGTGTCGGGACAGCTTCGTGCAAACTGATACTTAGGGGTTGCTCCGTCAACAAAACTGAACAAATTACGCCAGGTTTTTTTTTCAGGAAATGTTTTTTTTTTGTCTTTCCCATACAAAATGACTACCTCGATCAGACAATTTGTATGGAAAAGTGAAGATGCCTGATTTAACTGACAAAAGTTAAATTATACATGTAAACACGCATCAATCACAAACTTCACCCATCTAACATGTAGAGCAAGCGTATTCACTTAGTTTGGGGCTGTAATGGGAGTGTGTGAGTGAATTTGTCAGGAATATTTTAGGTACCTAGGTATTTTACTAAATTTATTTATGAGGATTGATGTGAATTTTGTTTTTCTAGTGAAATAAAGAACTGGCAAAGTTAAGTACCTACTTCGTTTGGTTAAAGACTACTTGCTTGCTGAATTCCTAAGTGATATGACATAGCACTGCTTTTACTAAATAAAAAGCTAAAAATAAGCAAATATTTCCTGAGTAGATAATATAATATATTTTTTTGTATAAATAGTTAACCAGATAGAATAAAAGTAAACTATAATGAAAGGCATCTAGTTGGGTAACTTTAAAAACATTGCGTTTTGTGTTCAGGTAAGCTAACTTTGTTCACTTTGTACCTATGTCAGCAAAATCTTCTTTTCCGTTTCTTTGTAGTATTATAACGTTATAATAAGCCTGCGGCTTAAGTCCAAGCAAAAACACAAAGGCTAGTACGTTTGTGTAACTAAGTGAAGTATGATAATAGGCTTAAGCTGCTTTCCAAACACCTTTTTTTACAAAAGCGGTAAAATTTATTTACTTTATACCTATAACAAAGAACAAAAATACGGTTCATTTGATAGTAAGTGGTTTTCTGAAATACTTCAAATGATACAAAAATTAACCAACAACCATTTTTCACAAAATTCCACCAATATCAAAGCATTGTACAGTTTATAAACATTTTAATTAAAACAATCCGAATGAAAACGGTTGAAAAGTTTTTGATGGAATCCATTACATAGCTTTTGGACCTGCAATCGGTTTTAAGAGCATCCACTTGGGATAGGATCCAGGCTGAACGGAAAGCCGGTAAAAAGAACGTTTTCAAATTGATTTTACAGCCAGTGCCTGGGTTTATAAAGAACTGAATAAGTTTTCTATCCGAAAAATATTTTTATAAATTCTCGCGTTACTATACAGATTTAATGAAAATCGATCGGAACTGACGGACTAGCTTGCTTTGCCTGTAACACACGAAAATACCATAATAATTACTGTCTAAGCATTCGCGATAATTTTCACTCATTTAATTGGTCGATTCGCGAATACGTATTGAGGTACCTAAAACATAGAAATTACCTTCTTATCCCGTTCCATTTTATAAACGTCGGGATAAAAAGGTAATTCCTACGTTTTACCTAAATACGTATCGCGAATCGACCCCTTTAAAATAAACGAAAGTAGGTATTATTGTTCTTGAGAAAGATCATCTTATCGAGTGGGTTTTCAAGTCGAACAACGACCCGATGAACCCTGGGTGTTACAGTTTTAAATCACCGAGTAGCACAGCTAATGACATGGTTTGTGTAACGATCTATCAAAGATAGCGACCGGGATCGACGAATTGAGAAACAATAATTTAATGAGTATACTCCTATCCTTATACCTAACTAGGAAATATATCATTATTCATATTTTTCTGCCTTTCGGATCAAATTCGCGATCTATGGACCAAGAAATTCAACTCTTATGGGAGTTTAATTTAATTTAAATTATTTATTAAACTGCACTCAACCGTAAAGTTAACTCAAAGAAGCTCTTAAAATCTGTGAACCCAAAAGGTGTTGTTAATGGATTTAATTTAAACTTCAACTCACCGTCAGGGTCAATTCACACCGGGAAGCAACACGACGCCACTCGGCGCGAAGCTGCTTGAAGATGCATTTCTTTGTATCACGAAGTGACAGGCTGCAGAAATTTTCGAATACTATCAATGAAATTCTTTTATTTTTGCATAGTAAATAATAGTTCTATTCTAATTGTATCACGCTCTTGAAAAATGCGCGCTGCGTTGTTTATACTTAGATTAAGTTAGTTTAGTAAGACTCCTACTAAAAAACCACCATATCCTTTTCGGTATCGTGAGTATGATCGGTCGCGTTGTTATAACATACATACATACACAAATCACGCCTTTATCCCTAGAGGGGTAGGCAGAGCAAAAACGACCTAAACAAAAGTCGTTCCGCCACGTCTGACAAGTTTTGAGGGTTATTACAGATGATAATGTATATTGCTATAGTGATAGGTTGTCAGCCCATCGCCTATAAATTGCAATACATTTAGGCCCGTATTTATAATCAGCTCTCAAGGTGACAGCGAGTTTGAGTCCGTATCAGAAATGTCATTACAGTACAAAATGATCTGTCAAATCTGTTATAACTGTTACTGAATAAATTGTTAATCTATCCCGGTGTGAACTGAACCATTATTAGATGAAATTTGATTGTTCCTTTCATCCGTTTGCACTTGAATTGTTTCGTTCAAGTGTATTTCGGAATACGAGTAATGTTTTTAATTAAGTGCTGTCGTTGTATTAAACATTCAAGACGTTTTGCTTTAAGCAAAGTTTTAAGGTCATCGTCACACTTAACCCTATCTTGAGGGTGGGTTTTGTTTGAAGCAGTATCTATTAATAGGTGTGTTTTGGCCAAACAAAACGGTTTTTATTCATTGGTTTTCCTTTGACTCCAGTCCAGGCTAAACAGAAACGAAAGAGCAAGCTCTCACAGAAGCGTCAGATGCGTTGAAATTTACAAAATGGACTCCGGTGTGAGGAATGTTGCAAGCAGGTAGCAACCTGACACAGCCTTTCACTGCTTTAGAGGGATATTTGAGACGGGCTTATGAAGAAACAAAAATCTATGCGGGCTCGGTGGGGAAAATAGGCCAAAGGTCCAAGTCAAGTTAAGCACCGTCGAGTGATTCTTGCCTTTTCCAGCGCTAATCTTGGCAAACTTTTGTTACGTAAAGAAGTACTTACTCGTACTTAAAGTAAGTTGCCAGTAATTACAACTTGCAAACGGATAAAACTTGAGTGAACTCTGGAAAGTAAACGAAAACTTCATCCGACAAAGGCTAACTTCATTCAAAATTACACAGATACTAAATTATATAGTTTTTATAACTTGCAGTTAAAAGACTACAATATACAGGCTCCCCGGTTTCGAGTGTTCCTGGTTCAACAAGTTTTGTTATTTCAAATACTTAATATTGCCGACGAAAAAAAACGAGATAAATAACAAAAATAACATGTTCTACAATGAACAAATCAGGTGATTATCTCTTGTCTGATTTAAACTTTAACCATCAGCCCATCACATTTTCAACTGAAAGTGATAAGGTTAATTTAAATTTAGTTTTATAACTGGCATCCAGACTAAGTCTAATGAAAACCTAAGATTACAAACTAATTAGAAATTAAAAATACAAAATTTGAAAATGTTAATCTGGCAGATTAATTTTCACCAATTACAAAATAGAAATAATCGTAATTCTCAAATCAAAACTTCTCGTTACTGAAATATCTCAAATACTTCATTCATAAGACAGATTTAATATTAATTAACATTCTTAATTTGGGTGGTGTTGATTAATTTATTGGTACTTGGATTTTCATTATTTACGTTACAAAGGTGCTACTAATTAAAAAGCTAAAAGAATTATTACAATACTTATTCAAGGTATAACGTTAAGGAAACTCTAAAATTACTAATTAGATCAAGTGGCTTCTCTTGTTCTACTTAAATTACTATAAATTAAATACCAGGTTCCTCAGTTTATTTTTTAAGAGCACATTTAAAATACCAGTGCCTAGCTCGTGGGCCCGAGCTATAGGTAGGTAGGTTCCAATATTTTCAAGTCAAGGGAAAAATCTTATTATCTTTAGTAGAAATGTTTGTTTCTTCCATGCTGGACTGGGAGTGATAAAAAAACATAGAATATGCCAGCTGCATCTCCTCCTGGGCATGCTGTAAAAACCAGCTATGGGATTCGAGGGTTTTAGTGTATTGCAATTTAGGCGATAGGCTGACCTGTCAATATAGAAATATACTTAATCATCTGTAATAACCCTAAAACTTGTCAGACGTGGCGGAGGACCTTTGTGTAGGTCGTTTTCGCTCTGACTACACCATTAGGGACAAAAGCGTGATTTTATGTATGTAGAAATGTTTGAATTTTTAATTATATGAACACAGCTAGGTACAAGATTTTTGTGAAAATAGCTACCTACTTTTACTCAAGCCATAACGAAAAACTCGCTACATCGCATCGGTAGTCTGTTTCGAAGTATTTAAAAATGAAAGCAATTTTTTTATGAAAAGCTTAGGCATTTTAAACACGTTTTCAGAAGTTCCGCTCCAAATGGAGTGGATCTGATGGGAATTGAATTTGGAACATCGCTATTGGAGTTTTTAGTTTTCAGTTAGTCTTTTTGCAGTTGAGTTTTTAGAGTAGTAGTAAAAGTTAATATGTAAAACTCTTTTGTAAGCCACATGCTTTTAGTATTATTGGACATGTATTGCTGCTTTTTTTTGTCGCGTTAGAGTCAGTTCACATTGGAAAGCAACGCAACGCGACGGGGCGCGAGGCTACTAGAAGATGAATAAGTATAGCTGTACCACAAATGTACAGGATCTACCGCGCGGCAAATTTTTTTTCGAGTTCTGTTAATGAAATGTTTATCTTTTTGCGAAGTAAATAAAATTCTGTATTGTATTAAGCCCTTGAAAAGTGCGCATCTTGTAGATTTTCGATGGGAGTTTTAGTGCCAAGTCAAGATGCAAAGTAGCAAAGAACAGCAGCTCGAAAGTACTTACCAAGAGAACGAGTGTTTCAGAAAGTAAATACTCTTTAAGTATATTTAAATAGTTTCCTGTCTCCAAGCACAAACCATTTGCACTTATTAGTTCCGGGCCTCCAGTCCGAAAGGCAAGCGAGCAAGTCAGACTAATGAACGCACGTATAGACCCACTTAGCGCCAAGTGCCAAATAATGGTTCCTGTGAAGGGTGACAAATTGTATTATATGGACCTTTATGTACATTATACGTAAAATAAAACCTTACATAATAGGACAGCAACAAAAATCCAATTAATGCAATTTTTGTCACCTCTGTTTCAAAGAGTAATTTTTTGGTCTTCTTCACCGTCAAAATGTGACGCAACTATCGGTCACCACCTACATAAAAGCAATTTACTACATAATAAACTAGCTGTCCTACTCAAGCAGTTGACGCAATACATGGACATTGAAAGAGACGAGAAATTTCGGTTCTTCAGCTTCAAAATTGGTTTTTATTGAATCTAAAAAATCGACGTTTCGGATCCTTTACATTACACCCTTCAGCCGTGGTCGTAGGCAAAGATTTAGAAAGTCACATTTTTCAATCTGAAATTTTGGATCCTTTTCCTCTACCTTCGTTAAAGAGACAACATTCGCTACTTACCTTTACCAACCTTTTCTACGGGAAATTATTTTATTCCCACGGGACAACTCAACTCCATCATACCTACTAGCTAAAATCTAGTTACGACAAAATATGTAATATTTTTTCGGTGCTTCGATATTTCTAAGACCACTGTTCGATAATAATAGTTCAGCTTTTGGTTCGGTCTGAGCTTGTTTACCCACATCTTATATTACTATATTGGTATATAGTCAGAGAGGGCCTGTGGTTGATTAAGAGGCACATTTCTCATAGGCTGTATACAAACGTTTAATGAAAATACCCGGTCACTGACATTTGATCCTCTTGGTCTAGGGTCATGAACTTAGATTTGTGGAAATTACGAATGTTGTTTATCTGTTGAACATTTGTAAAATATTTATTAGGGACATCAGTCTTTAATAATCATCAGGCGAGAATGTGGATTTGGAATTTAGGTAAAGGGTCGATACCCTTTTAATCTGAGTAATACATTCATAGGTTTTCCTGAAATATCCCTCTAAAGTAAATTTTGTATATAGCTTCTATGTTTTTGGAGTGTAAAGTGAGTTTAATGGAAAAAATTATGATATTGTAACGGTAAGTACCTGCTTATTTATTCACGATGAAGAATTCACAAGAAAGTGGATGTTGATAGCCTATCAGACATTTTTTTAACCTTATCTTCAAGATTTAGGGGATTTGCTAGTAATTTATATTCAGAACATTGGCTCTCTTTTTAAAGAAACATAATTTCCATAATACTTCTTATTTTTGTACGGGTTTCGAGTTGATCGACCCGTGATCGACCGATGAACCTTGGTGTCACAGTTTTGAAACCACCTAATAGCACAGCTAATTAGGCCTCTGATATGGTTTGTGTCATGACCACTATCAAAGATAGCGACTGGGACCAACGGCTTTTTTCTTCCTGACAATTCGCCTTGTTCAAATAAAAAAACATATTTTTTTATATTTTTTTCTGAATCTTTACGTAATTTAAAAAAAACTAATTTCATGGTTTTCGTTTTTAGATCAGCCATTATATTTATTTTATAATTTAAGTAACTGTACACGCGTGACGTCACAACGTAACATAAGCTTTGGTTTCTTGTGTAGAATAAAAACTATTTGTACTATGTCTTTTATAATAGCAGTGAAATAACAACGGTAGGGCACATTAATTTAACGGTAGAATAAACGTGAATGAATCAATAAAGTGTTTATTCGACTTTTTAGATAATTTATTTTATGGGGCATTATTCCAGATAATTCCAGTACACCGAAGTTCTTCCTGAAACTCCCGGGAGATAAACAGCTGGTACATAATCCAAAGTTTTTAATCGCTCCCAGTCCAGCCTGGAAGTTATTTAATTCATATTTTAATTAATTAAGTATAACTCTTTTGGGAACTTATTAAGAAAGAAACTTTTCGTTTAACCACTTTGAAACCGTAAGAAGTTCAGCCTCATTTTACGCAATCTGGGTTAGCCAAGTTCAGTAATGATTTATAACAAAATAAAAATTGACCGAAGCAAGGTCTTTTAGAGGGATTTGACATATTATATTATATTCATTGCCAAAACCTAACCAAATCACGAATTAAGTTACCAAAGTTTAGATGGTATCATGTTAATGTTAATTTAGGACGGGGTTGATATTTAATTTTGTTTTAAAGTGGGTTAGCATTTCGGTCAGTTTACCGCCGCCGCCCAAAGCTGTAAATAAAATATTTCCCCGGTGAAAATATTAGTAATGCAATAGATAGCGCTTCCCTGTGTGAACTGATTCTAATGAAAATAAAGTTTATTTTCAGTGGTAAATGCCACAACAAGTTTTGGAAAACATTTTACTGAGTATCACATTCAATTTTTTTTTTATGTAGTCATAATTTTTTTTTTTAATTCAAAATTTATTTGAAAAAAAACGTATCACACAATATTCCAATTTGCAGATTTTTCTAATTGTTTTAGATTTCAAATTCCACATACACACATCCAAGTATGTATGTTTAACCCTGACACTAGATTCCATTTTCTGAGAAGATGTATTCAGTTATTTTACCTTTACTTTGGCTTCATTATTTAAGTTGATTGATTAGGACCACAAATCCTATTTTATTAAATCAACTCAAAGTCTCACGAATAAACACTTAAGGATAAAAGGATCCTTTGTCGTTTTTATTTTTCATTAAAGTTTAAGGGACAAAGCTTTCATCATTAATTTATAGGTTTCTATCGGGAGTAAAAAAATATCTGAACAAATATTTGAGTGCAAACCTATCCATGAAACTGAACAACTTTCCCTGAAGAACATAGGTCAAAAAATGTATAAAAAAATAACTTCGCTGAACCATTTTTGTTTGGGCCAATTTTTTTTTCGTTTTTTGTTGCGCAAAGTATGTTCAGCAAATTTATTTTACTTCCTGTATAGATTTTATGTCTGAAAAGACAGCACATGTGATGGTGTCAAAGCATTTTTGCAAAAATGAGAAATTATCTAATTTGCATTTTTTTTTCAAAGCCGCTTTATTACGTCATGGCGAGTCTCATGGCGTCCATGGCGCAATTTTTCGGCTGTGACGTCATAAAAACCTGATCCTTGCTAATTTGATATCTGACACCTACGAATAATGGCCCCTTCAAAAAAGGCGCACTTTTCCCTTCCTAAATTTACACTCATAAATAATATACTTACCTAAATAAATCTGTTTTTTTTTTAATAAAATAAAAAGACTGATGTAATAATTACTATTCAATTAAATAACTACAATATAAATTTGATGTTTTAATTTCTAACTCGTATTCAATGTTGAGCTGCGTATTTTTTTGTTCCAGTGTAACGAACATCTTCCTGGTGAACCTGTCGGTAGCTGACCTCCTGGTGACTCTATTCTGCATGCCGGTGCAGATCGCCAAGTCTGTGACGCTGCTGTGGTACTTCGGGGAGGTCATGTGCAAGACTGTGAACTTCCTACAAGGTAAGGTTTTCATAGATTTATGTCCCGTTGATGAAAAATCTGATAGTTTTATCTGAATAACTTTTTGGCACATAATAGACTATTTATTTAACCCTCTTACCGGAGTCCGGCGCCAAACGGCTTGCTGATTTGTTCCGTCGGTGGCCAATGTCAGGCAACTTCTGGGTGAGTTGGCTCCTTCATCGACTCTGTTACTGTCATCCCTGACTTTGTCTAGTCAAGAGCAAACCATTTCTAATAATAATTAAAAAACACATTCAAAACGCAGATTGTAGGGTAAATGTGTGCCGGAGCATTAGAAAGGGGCCAAGGCTCAGTACATTCACTCAATGGGGGTTAAACATTGATTGTACATTAGAGACATGCTAAACGACGAGTTTTCCAATATTTACTACATTATATCAGAGCAACCTTAACCAGCTCATAGACAAAGGGCATGTGATATGTAGAAGTATTTTTTTTCATTTCTGGAGCCGTATTTTTGAACCGCTTGAACTCCAATGCGCATACAAAAAAAAGATTAACTTTCGCATGCAATTTTCATATAATTTACCATGCGAATGTTAGTCTTTCGTATGCGCATTCGAGTTCGAGCGGTTCAAAAATACGGCTCCTGAAAAGAACGTCACAATTCAGTTTAGATCACTAGTTATCACCCCACTAGTACCTAATAATTAGGCTATACTTAAGTTACGATACCCGATCGCCATCTGGTGAACCGTATGCACTGTTGGCACAAAAAAAAAAACTTTAAACAAGAAATGTTTTCATTACAATGTACAGCAATAAATCGTCAAAGACAAGCCTTTCAAGCCAAGGTACATGCGGTCAGGGAACCAAGTTGTAGTTGAATATTAATGTATGGAATATTGCCACCGGCGGTTTAGACTTTGACTGAGTTTTGTGCAAAGCCAAACACGCTGTGTTCACAGAGTTCATAACATCACGACGACGTCTTTGGGACTTGGGGCTTCACTCGTGTAATGAGTTTTATGGCTGCTGTTGGCGTGTGGTTTCATAAAAAGATTTTTTTCTTTCTTTTTCGGTCTTAAAGGATTTGAGATTTAAATGGACTGTAACTGAACTTTGATTAAATAACCCAATTCTTAATTGTTGCTCACAAAAAAACTATACAATCGAAACCATACATCCACATACACAAATCACGCCTTTATCCCTAGAGGGGTAGGCAGAGCATAAACGACCTAAACATAAGTCGTTCCGCCACGTCTGACAAGTTTTGAGGGTTATTACAGATGATAATGTATATTGCTATAGTGATAAGTTGTCAGCCCATCGCCTATAAATTGCAATACACTTAAACCCCTGAATCCCTTAGCTGGTTTTTACAGCATGCCCGGGAGGAGAAGCAGCTGGCACATTCTATGTTTTAGTACCACTCTAAGTCCAGCATGGAAGAACCACTCCCAGTCCAGCATGGAAGAATACAATCGAAACCTTAGAATATAAAAATGTACCCTATTCACATAATTTTTTCTATAGAAATCAATGTTTAGAATCCTCTTTACATTTCACTAAAAATTAAGCACAAAATAAATAAGACACAAAGTCCTTCTATTATACGAGCTTGCGGCCAATTTTCGAAGAATAAAGGTTTTTTGTAAATAAATGAAATTTTTGATTTGAGCAAAAAGAAGGTAATCAAAATTTAATTAATACCGACCTACGCGTTTTATACGCCACCGCCATCGTCATTCAATTATGAAAATATTTCCTTAGGTACTATATTATAATGTCCTTTAAATTTTTTATACTCATTTTTTGGACTCATTTTGTATAAGGGGCAATTTTTTTTTCACATTTAGACTTTTTTGGCTTGGACGCTCTAAAATTTAGTCAGCATATTTTTTACTCCCTTTAGGACTGGTAACGTATAATTATAATTATTATTTATTCTAATTTTAAAATTTTACCTACTGTATTAATTTAAATAAATTAATACAGTAGGTAGAAAATTAAGTATAACTTTTGTTCGTGAAGCCTCCTTAATGCACTCCGGAAAGGTATATTTGACTAAAATAAATTATTCTAAGAATGTCGCAAGGGAAGGTCTTTACTATTTAATTTGAATTTCTTTGAAACTTTCAAACTTCCTTATTGGATGCCGGAAGGAAAGTTCAGATCTAGCATATTTTTTTTTCAACCTTTGACAAATAAACATTATAAAATAAATAATACAAATAAATCATAAAATATGAAAAGGATCCTACGATCATCGATTTATAAAGACAATAAAATGTCCCAGGGTTTCTTATTATGAATTTTTGGTATAGGAAAAATTTGCCCCGGAGAATGAGATTTTATGGGGTAGTTAACGCTCTGCTTAGCCCGCAATAGACATTGGCATGATTTTATGTAACACATCACTGATATGAAATTGGTTTCATTTTTACTATGCAAGATGTTGAATATCATTCGAAGCGGCATTCTGAATATCAAACTTCTTGAATCCAATTTATAGGACATGCAAATTTGTTCGTGAAAAAAGAAAATTGTTAGCATACTGGTATCCAAAACATATTATAAGTTTATAACAATAAGACATTTTACGGGTTTCTTACCGCGACATAAATTATTTGAAGAGTTCCCGATATTTCCGATATTTTTATGTACGAAGAAACCCGTAAAATGTCTAATAGTTATAGTGAAAATTACTGCGAAAGTTTAAAATTAAAAGCTTATAACAATTATATTAGGCATTAAATAAATAGTAATAAAATACAAT